>PVIH01009879.1:23535-79363 GCA_004025045.1 Sigmodon hispidus | reverse complement strand
CACACGGATCAGATGTACAAGAAGCAGGGGTGAATAATAGAGATATAAATTATTAGAGCTGTGTGTACACACGGATCAGATGTACAAGAAGCAGGGGTTAGTGATAGAGACATACATTAGGAGAGAATATTTAGTTTTGTGGGGTTTTTTTAGAGGAATAAAAGAGAAACATTGTATCAAAAAGTTGAGGAGGCATAAGCAATATGATGAAAATAGTTTCTGTGAATGTAATTTCAATGTAAGAAAGAAAGGAGGGAAAAAAACAGAGAGATATTCTGAAGATTTTCCAAAGGAAACACAAGTCATAAGCAAGTGGAAGAAACTACAAATTCCAACCAGAAAAAAACATAAATATAACCAATTCACTAAGACTGAAAAGGGCATCTAATAAACAAAAAATAGATATGTAGCTTTCAGAGAAGCAATGATAGAATTATATCTGACTTTTCAATTGAACCTATGAAGAGAAAAAAACAGTAGAAGATGTCTTTAAACACTAAAATAACTTACCAACCTAGAAACATAGCTTTCAAAACCATAAAGCTCGTCTGTGGAGTGCTCAGCCATACATGGGGCATCTACATTACACCTTCTGTCCCCAAGACTCAGGAGCATCAGGAGCGGAGGAAAAAACACAGTAAGAGCCAGAGCTCCCCAGACATGACAGACCATGATACTCATGAACTGACATCAATTGTGTTTGTGTGCCCAAGACCTTCACAAGATGAAGCTTGTCAACATCCCAGCATGGATGAGGGAAGGACACACAAGCCCCACTCATAGCTGAGAAGTGATTGACATCTGATGGCTGCCAGGGAATGGGGAGTTACTTTTCTTTAAGGGTGTGATCCCTGGTTGGATAACCATGCTCTGGGAGATGGCTCCACACTCATGCATATATGGGCAGTACTAATGGAACAAAGTGAGTTATAATAAAGAAGAAGATATATGAAGAGGGGCCTGAGAAAAATAGAGAGGATGAATGGGGGTAATATGATAGCAGTACATTGTATGAACAAATTGATAAAACACTATATAAAATAAATATAGGCTGATGGCAAGTGGCTAAAAATATCATAATTGGAAGAAATAATCAATTTAAGGGAAAAGAAACCAATCCCAGATACACAATCAGAAACATATCACTGCAAGTCAAGGTGTTTTATTACCTGCAATGTAAACTACATAGAAATATAAAGGTTAAAAGCCCACAACATGTGCAAACACTTCAAGTGGCTAGTGACAGAATCACAAGCCAAGCCAACAGAGAGGAGGCTAGTGACAGAAATTAATGACAAAAATCAGAATTTATTGAAATCAGAAAAGATGCATGCAGAGAAAATCTAGGCAGCAACATTAATCTTTGAAAATATAGATGATTAACAAATGGTGTTGGCATAGCTGGATGGAAGTGTGTAAAAAATACAAATAGATCCGAGCCTGTCACCCTGCACAAAACTCAAATCCAAGTGGATCAAAGACCTCAACATAAACCCAGCCACTTTGAACATGATAGAAAAGAAAGTGGGAAATACACTTCTACAAATTGGCACAGGCGACCACTTCCTAAATATAACAACAGTGGCACAGGCACTAAGACCAACAATCAATAAGTGGGATCTCCTGAAGCTGGGAAGCTCTTGCAAAGCCAAGGACACTGTCAATAGGACAAAACGCCAGCCTACAGAATGGGAAAAGATTTTCACCAACTCTACAAGTGATAGAGGACTGATCTCTAAGGTATACAAAAGAGCTCAAGAATCTAGACCCAAAAATCTTGAATAACCCTATCAAAAAATGGAGTTCAGATCTAAAAAGGAAATTCTCAGCAGAGGAATTACGAATGGCTGAAAGGCACCTGAAAAAGTGCTCATCATCTTTAGCCATCAGAGAAATGCAAATCAAAACAACTTTGAGATACCACCTAACACCTGTTAGATTGGCTAAGATAAAAGGCACAGATGACAGCCTATGTTGGAGAGAATGCGGAGCAAGGGGAACACTCCTCCATTGTTCAGCCACTTTGGAACGCAGTATGGTGGTTTCTCAGAAAATTGAGAATCAATTTCCCCAAGGACCCAGCAATACCACTTCTGGGTGTATACCCTAAAGAGGCACAGTCATACTCCAAAGGCATTAGCTCAACTATGTTCATAGCAGCATTATTTGTAATAGCAAGAACCTGGAAACAATCTAGATGCTCCTCAACTGAAGAAAGGATTAACAAACTGTGGTACGTCTACACAAAGGAGTACTACTCAGCAGTAAGAAAAAGTGATATCCTAAAATTTGCAGGCAAATAGATGGACTTGGAGAATATTCTCCTGAGCGAGGTATCACAAACTCAGAAAGATAAGCAGGGGATGTAGTCACTCATTAGTGGTCTCTAAACAAACAAACAAGAAAAAAGCCAAGCATGCCCAAGCTGCAAACCACAACCACTGAACAGCTTGGGATCAGAAGCACCCTGGACTGACTCTTCGGATCCCACTCCACCTAAAGGAACATCTGACTCACTCTTGAGGGATGGGGGACAAAACTGGATCTGCCAGGAATGGAGACTGAACTAAGCAATATTGGGTCAGTGGGACCATGGGACTGTCTGCTCCCTGCCCAGGGAGGGGATGGGGAGTTGTGGAGAAGAAAAAATGACCTGATGTGGTGGGAGGGGGAAGGGACCTTGAATAATGATATACAGGGATAGAAAGCATGACTTCTTTGTTCATAATAATAATAATAAAAGTATACAGAAAAAAAGAAATCTAAAAAAAAGAAAAGAAAATATAGATGAGACAAGCACTCAGCAAGTTTGATCAGAAAAAAAGGAAACTGGAGTATGTATTTTATATGTCTTGAAAACATTTAAAAAGAAAGTTATAGTAAACATTTTTCGATTCTGAATTTGAAAATTCAGATGAAATAAGTAACTCCTTGAAAAATGTAACGAGTCTGTCTTAGGATTTCTAATGCAGGGAATAGACATCATGACCATGGCAACTGTTATAAATAAAAGCATTTAACTGGTTTACAGTTTCAGAGGGTCAGCCCATTATCATCATAGTGGGTCATGGAGGTGCTCAGCCAGACTGGAGCTGGAGAAGTAGCTGAGGGTCCTACAGGCAACAGGAAGTGAACTGAGACACTGGATGGTATCTTGAACATATATGAGCCCTCAGAGCACACACTTCCTCCAACAAGGTCACACTTCCTCCAACAAGGCCACACTTCCACCAACAAGGCGACACTTCCTCCAACAAGGCCACATTTCCTCCAACAAGGCCACACTTCCTCCAACAAGGCCATGCCTTCTAATAGTGCCACTCCATTTGGAGGCCAGTTTTCTTTCAAATCACTGCAAGTCTGATATAAGAACTAGCCTATCTGAATAGTCCTATATTTGCCTTAAAAATGCATCTAATTATAAGAATTCACACTCATCAGCAAACACAACCATCTCAGCTTTGCTGATAAGGATGTAACATTTTTCTTTTGCAAATGCTGAAATGTTACACATTATCAGTAGAAGGTACTAGAAGGGCACCAGAGGACAAAGCATTGTTTGTTTCTAATGGCAGGGTGCATCTCTGTGATGCACAGAGCAGCAGTATAGGGAGGGACACTCACTCTGCTAGGCCACTCATTTCTTTATTCCCCAGCCTCAGCCTGATGGTGTTTCAGCAATGAGTTTTCTGCTTCCAGTTACTTATATGCTAACCATGGGCTGCTAGAGCTTCAGCTTAATGCTTCCTTTACCATTCCTGAGCTATGGTTCCATGTCACCAGACTTAACTAATTTTGGACCAGCTTTGACTCTGGGAAACTCAACAAATTTCTCAAGTATCCAATGGGTATAACTCATGGGTTTCAACCAAGTCTCTATCTAGACCAAGAGAAGAGACTCCTCAATCCCAAGTTTGTTTCATGCCTTGGGTATTATGCTTCAACTCTAGAATATGCTTGAATTTTCTATTTTCTTCTCTTAATAGGCAAAAATGTGTAGTCTATGATCTTTCACATTAGCCTTTCCCTTTTAAAAGTCTCTATGATGTCTGTCTCCTAGCTACACTTACATGTACTAGAAAAAAAAAACTCCATACAAAAATAACCCCAGATGTTTCATGTTTTATGAGTAGCTTTTTATAAAAATTAAGAGAATTCTTTTTGTAATATTTATTTATTTGGTACTGCATATTGAACTCATGGCCTCTTACAGGCTAGGCATGCCGAGCCACACTCCCACCCCACACTGCCATCCCTATCATTCATCTTTTGGTTTTTGTTTGATTTTTTTGTTTGTTTTGTTGGTGGTATTTTTTTTAAATCCCTCAAAATCTTATGATATACCTCTTTTTGCTCTCCTTTAAATTCATGGTCTTTTTTTCTTACTAATCATTATTGCATGCATATATATATGTGTGTGTGTGTGTGTGTGTATATATATATATATATATATATATATATATTCCTGAATGTAACCTGTTGAGTTCTATCTTTGATCTTATAAAAAAGATTATAAAAGTAAAAATAAAAGAGCAATCCTTCCCTACTTACTATACAAGGACATTTTTTAAAGATTTATTTTATCTTTTAATATGTGTGCAAGTCTGTGTCCAGCTGTGTACATTTGAGAGCAGTGCCCACAGAGACTAGAAGGCATTGAATCTTCTGGAGTTGGATATACAGGTTGTTGTGAGCCACAAAGCGTGGATGCTAGGAAAAGAATTGGGATTCTCTAAAGGAGAAGTAGACACTGTTGACTTCTGAGCCATTCCTCCAGTCTCATATGAGGCTACTTTAATATTTATAACAAAATTTGACAAAGACAATGCGAGAAATAGCAATTATTTCTATTACAAACACAAACCATAAACTCCTAAATTTAACTTAGAACTATATATACCAATGATATTTAAAAAGAATAACTTGTCATGACCAAGTACAGTCAAAACTATCATTTACTATGCTATAAAAATATAGGATAAAAAGTTTACTTCAGTAAATTTAGAAATTCAACACTAATCCCCAATTTTTCAAAAAATGACAAGAATTGTTAAACTAATTTAGCAAGGCTAATATATTTATACAATATATTAAAAATATTTCTATATGTAACATACTGTACCCTAAAAGCCATTTATAATATTGCATATATCAAATGTACTCCAAAATGTTATTTATAATAAGATGAAAACTCTCTGATATGAGCACAGGAACCCAAATGAAGCATGGGCAAAGGCATGGATACCCTTCAAAATACTCCTGAGAGAAATTAAAAAATAAATGGAGGGACACACACATCCATGAATAGAAAATCTCAATATTATATGAATGTAAGTCTCCCCCAGATTGTTTTATAGTTTTAATATAATGATAATAAAGAATCACTCACTGCTGTGGAAATAAATTGAGTATAGAAAAAGGGTATTAGTGCTGAGGAAGAACAGTTACCTTACCACAGAACAAGCAAGCAGATTGCCCAGCTCTAGTAGTTGAGACAAAGTAACAGTTGGTACAAGGATTAGAAATAGGAACTAAAGGACAAAATCTGCCTAGAAACAGAACCACACTGAAGCAGTCACATGATTTACAACATGTATCCTATTGAATTCAGAGAGGAAAGAAATGGTCTACTCAATAAAGGCATTAGAATAATTGAATTTCTATATATGAATAAAATGAACCTTGATCCATGTCTCAAACCAAACCCTAAAATCAATTCCAGATGGATGGTAGACATAAAGTGCAAAAGAAAAGGCAATAAAGTTACTAAGAAAAGTAGTAGGGAATAGCTGCCCACCCAAGACTGGGAGGAGAGCAAGGTTTCCTAATCTGTCCACAGAACTGCGCACTCTGTCACTACCCGGCACTCCACATTAGTGGCATAAAAGCTTTACCTGGGAAAAGAAACTATGAACGGAGCACAAAGCAGGGATGCAAGTGGAATAGCTCATATAAATTTTAAAAATGGAAACAAACTTCCTAATTCTTTAAATGAGCAGAGATATTGCTCAAAAAAAGCGTATCCGAACAGAAAGTGAACACTCAGACAAAGCATGGCGCCATTTGTCAATCTAATCAAAGATACCATCACCAGATGGAAAACAAAACAAGAACAGAAAAAGAAAGAAAGTGAGAAGACTACAGAGCAGCTGCTCCTCCACTCACGCTCAACCACTCTCCTGGGAAACTCTGCTGAGGTCTTCTGAGGCCAGCGGGAGCACATTTGATGAAGCAGCACTTTTACTCCTAGGCAATCCAGGAGAAATGCATGCACACTTCCCACGATGTATAAAAGTGTATTCCAGGGGCTAGCGTGATGACTCCCAGGTTAAGGGCACTGGTTGTTGTTCCAGAGGACTGGCTTTCAGTTCCCAACATGCACAGGGTGACTCACAGCCATCCAAAACTCCAGGATGACACCCTGTTCTGGCCTCCATAGGCACCAGTAATACTTGGTACACAGATACACATGCAGACAAAACACCCATACACATAACATAAAAATATTTTAAAGATACAATTCATGTTTCTAATTTCCGCAAACTAGAAAGTATTCTAATTCTCTATTAAAAAAGAATACATACATAAGCCAATGCATGTTATTTAAGAGTCTCGTTAGTTTTAGAAAACACAAAAGGATAAATCTGAGAGAAGTATGCCATAAACATTCTACTGTGCATAGTACATGATGCTAGTCACATAACTGCAACTTTATATTTTTGAAATTAAAATATAATTACACCACTTATTCTATCCCTTCTCTCCCATAACCCTTCCCACCTACCTGCTTTCTCTCCATTTCCTTCATGAAATTTTTATCAACATGGATGCCTAAATAAGACCTGAAAAAAGATGACATAGAGGCATGCTAATGTGGAGGGAAATCTCAGGGGCTCCACCCAGACAAAGGGCCACAGGCAACTAAGGAACACTGAAGAGCCTGCTGACTGGTAACTGATTCCAGGTGGTCAGTGGGAAATCGTGTGTATGTGTGTGTGTGTGTATGTGTGTGTGTGTGTGTGTGTGTGTGTGTACATGTATGCAGGTATACATGCTCACAGAGGTCTATATAAGGTATCTTTCTCAATTGTTTAACACTCTATCTTTTCATACAGGCGCTGTCACTGAACCTACCCTGACTGGAAGTGAGCCCAGGAAGCCTTGGTTTACCACCGTCTGAGCCCTGAAATCATAGGCATGCACTGTCATACCTGGCTTTTGGTTTTTAAGTTTCTCACGCATGTGTGGAAAATACTTGAAAATACTTGACCAATTGAGCTGTATTCCTTGTCCTCTCCAGTTGAATTTTGATAGATATGTAAAGAGAATTGTTGAAGAAAGCACAGTATTTTCAACAAATGACATTTAAACAGCTGAAATCTATATGTAAGAAAATGAACATTTTGGTATTACACAGTTATTGATTGGATACCAGAAACCAACCACCCAAACAACAACAAAGGCATATAAGAATAGCCACACTTCCGCAAGAAAAAGCAATGTTTGCAATGTGGAGAAAAGAGTTGCAGGAAACAGAAGATGAGCTACCGGGAATACTGTTTGAAATCCATGGGTCTTCTTAGCAACTGTTTGTATCCAGAATATGTATATATATCTGTATATATATATACAACCTCAACAACAAAGAAGAAATACTACAATCACTTTCATATATGAACAGGCAAGGTACCAAAGGCACATCATCAAAGAAAATATTTAATGGTGAATATGTATTGAGAATGTGCATGGAGTCATTAACCACTAGAAAAAAACACAGTAAAAGCACAGTGGCCTAACACTATACACCCATGGGAGTGATTAAAGCACAAGCAAACACATGGAACCATATTTTACAAAGTTAATTTATCTGTGATAATTATAATATGTCTAATAATTTCAAATATCTGTGTGCTTTGATTTTTATGTGTAAAAATGAGTTTGCATTGATGAAGTCTGGTCCACAGAGAAGCCAATTGCTTATCCCAACCATCTACCTCAGAGCGATAGAATTCTCTAAGGACCAAGGCTTGATTGTCAGAAATATTAATACCCACAGTATAGCTAGGTGGCTTGGGGCACCCCCTCCATTAGTCAAACCTTTAGAACATGATATGGAGAGATGAACAGGTAAATGAGACAAAACATTCATCCAGAGTAGGAAAGCATGTTAAACTAGCCTCCAGAGACTGACAAACCACTAGAGACACACCATGTTGAGTAGAGATAGGAATTGGATGCCTACTATAAGCCTTTTAGTATTTCCTATACTTAAAATGTATGAGGAGCCATGTGTTCAGAATGCAGATATGAGTCATCAGAATCAGAAGAGGTACCTGGTAATTTGAAGAAACAAGTCTCCAACATTATATAGCATGAGGCATCATCTTCCTGCTTAGGTTTGCTCTTGTCAAAAAAAATCTCTTCTCATCCAGTCACCTGTCCCTATATTTTTACATGTGTGCCTCTGTGATTATAGATGTGATGTTTGTATATATATGTGTTTGTGTAAATCTCTACCCATGGGCATTTGTGTAGGTGCCAAAGAAGGATGCCTAGTATCCTGATGTCTCTACCTCATTCCCTTGAGATTGGACCTCTCACTGAATCTAGATCTAGGCTGGGAAGTCAACAAGCTTCAGTGACCATGTTGTCTGTAATCCCCACCCTAGAACTGAATTTATAGACACATGTATGGTCTTTCTACATGGTTGTTGGGGATTCAAACTCAGGTCCTTGTGTTGCTCTTATCTACTGATATGGACCCTCTTCATTTGAGACTGCCCTACCAAGAGTCCATTTCTTCCTGTCACATCACCAACCCTGTTAGCTTCTGCAGCTCTTTTCTGGGTAAATTCTGAAAGACAAGGAGTCACCAAAAATATATGACAGGTATACAGAATAGGATGAGCAAATTATTCCCGAAATGGTGTAAGTACCAGTGTGTCCACAGTGAAACAATGTACATTCAGAAGGAAGGAGGCACGGGAGCCGAAAGAAGGAGCAGTCTTGCAAGCTTCCTCTTTGTAGACACTAAAGGAAAGAATAATTAAATAGACTCATTGCCCTCAAGTAACCAACAGACCACTAGGAGATATATCCAGATAGAGAAATAAATCATCAAAAGATAGCAGTATAGCTCAGCAGCCTTCCACTGCTGTGACAACATATCTGAGAAAATCAATGTAAAGAATCTGTTTTTGCTCATAGTTTCAGAGCTGTCAACCTATGGTCTGTTGTAATATGTTTCTGGCATGGACTTTCCGGGCCTGGACCAGAGGTTTGACCCACCCTCTGCCCCACTTAGCCTCAAATAATCACACACAGGCTTATATTAATTTTACGCTGATTGACCTAGGGCCCAGGCATCTATCTTGCTAACTCCTTCATCTAAACTCAACCCCTCTTATTCAGCCATGTGACTTGGTACCTTTTCTCAGAGCAACAGTTCAGCTTCTTTCCTCTGCATCTGTGGCCATCTTCTCCTCATGTTTCTATCACATTTCTGTGGTGTCTGCCTCTGTTCTTCTTGTACTCAAAGTTTTCTTAGTCTAGTAGCATGACCCACACTTCCTGTTTGCCTTTAGCCAATTAGCTTTTCATTAAACCCATAGGTGGGACAATTATTTTAACACATAATCTCACTACAATGGTCACTCAGCTACAATGTGGCTGGGCCATCCACCAAGGGAGAGCATTAACTGGAGAGTAGGCTGTGGAGAAAAGCTGCTCCCCTCATAGCAGCCAGGAAGCAGAGAAAGAGCAGGGGTAGAGAAGCCAGGGGAAAATATTGCTTTCAAGGGCATGGCTCCAATGACCTACTTTCTCCAACTAGAATCTATTCCATGACATTTCTCTCATTCCCAAATAGCCTACAGAGGTATGGATTCATGAATGGAACAGCCAACTCCTGAGGTCAAAACCACCATTATCTAGTTACCTACATAGGCCCCACCTCTGAACAGGAATGCTTAAACACTGGGGACCATGTCTACGAGACTTGAGCATGTAAGAGGCACTTTAGACAAAACTGTAGGCTCCGCCTCCCCATGGTTCCTCGTTCTGACTGACTGAGCACAGTTCTCTCAGGACAATAGCGTCATCTGCTCATCAGATCTGCTTGGGGAGCTGGAGTTCTCCATGACCTGCAACTTGATGGCTTTGTGGGTAGCATGCATCTTGCCTCTGTTTTTAGCTTTCATTCTGCTTTAGTCAAAGACAATCACATGTGGTACAATGCCTCTGTCCCAGCAGGAGGTATTGCCATGTAAACATAACAAGAATTTAAGATCATTACACCAAAAAGCAAAACAACCCCCCCCAACTTTCCGTTTATCTCAAAAGTATGTAGTTACAAAGAAAATACATACTTTGGGAATGAATAATGTGCTCACCAAATCCATCAAATGTTATTTTATTTATCTTGCCCAAGTGCCTGTCTGAAATGATTACAAGCATTGTGTCGTCAATATCTATTGAATGCCAGCATTATACAGGGATGCATACATTAGCCTCCAAGAGAATTAATGGCACATAGATAAATCTCCACTTTATAAACAGGCTTCAGTTTGGGTTGCTCTTCACGCCACAAATGCATCAGCTTTAAAATTGTACATTTTTGGACAAGTCTCTTCTAAAACCAAAAGCTAGTTTTGTTATTCAGGGAGATATGTAGAGCCCCACATAAAGACAGATGCATCTGTGATGATAGCAAGAGCTCAGATTACCACAGTTACAACAGCCAGACAAGAGTATGGCGACAGCCAGCGTGTTCTAGGCTGCAATGAATTAGAGGCTCCGTTGTCTCTTCTCACAGTGTCTCTTGGGTGAGCCTCTCAGGATCTTCTCTCTGTGGGCTGCCTCATCTGGACTTGATGAAGAAAGAACTATTTAGAAGTCAGTCTCTGCTGCTCTACAGGGTTTTCATAGACACCTGGGGGTCTTCCTACCATGTGGGTGGCTTTTCCTCCTCAACCTGAAGAGGGCTGGGCTCAATTTCTCATCCCCACCCTGTACCCACTGGTTCAGCCTTTCTCCCTTTTGTTGTGGGGAAAACATATTTTTCCACTTTTACTTGGTAAAATAATAATCACTATTGTTTTAAAAATAAGATTCCAAGAAGTGGAGATTTTTTTTTAAGTTTCAATTAAACCTACGTAGTAAAATATGAAGACTGTCCTTAATATAGTACTTAAAAATTCTTTCAGCCCCAACACGACACTCTAGTGAGGCTGTTTCTATAGCTGGGTCTCATTTGGGAGGCAGAGAGAACCATAAAGCTGGATTTGGTTGCATGTGTTCAAATCTTGGCCTCAGTGCTGTGGGTAGCATTGGCAAGTACCTCAGCAGAGCCTGTGTACTGTTTCTTTGTCTGAAAAACTGAGAGAAAATAATTGATTCTAGTGAGATGGTTCAGTGGACAAAGGTGCTCACTGTGCAAGTCTGGGAACCTGAGTTCAGTCCTAGAACCCACACAAGCAGGGGCCAAGGGAAATGCAGCTACCTGTGGTCCTCAGACCTCCTGACATGCACAATGGCACATGTGCAACCCTACCCATACAGCTCATCACACACACACATAGTAATATTTAAATCTTTAAATTGGGGGCTAAAAAGGCAGCTCCAAATTAAAGAGCACATGCAGCTTTTGCATCAAACTAGAGTTTAGTTCCCAGCACAATGTCTGTCAGCTCACAAACACCTATAACTCTAGTTCTAGGGCCTCTTACACTTCATGTTCATACATATACTCATACACATGCACATAAAAATAAAAATAGATCGTTAAAATATTTTAATTGCAAAACTGGTCTTTCTATTTCTTGTCTCTCGTAAGGATTAAAAAATATATGAAAAGTACTGTAATGTCTGGCATATAGTAAGTACTCAAAAAATGTTGATTATGATTATTGCATTATTTTTCATAAGAAAAAGCTGAAATACAATCATTCCCAAGCTTGCATTGATATTAAAATACAGTGGGGATCCTAAGCAGGTTTGGCTGGCTCATTCATTCAGTCACCGGTCTCTTTCCATTACCCATTGTTAGGTGCACCTGATATAATTTTCCATGATCCTTTGCAGTTCTGCACTCTAATTGTCCTCTATTCTCTAATATTGAAGAGATTCTACTTTGCAAAGAGATTTCTTTAAAATGAGATAATGTCTCCCTCAGAAGCAAACTGTAGGCATAATTACCATCTATCATAACATATGGTCTCTTTCTTAAAACACAACCCACTGGGCACACAGGCATCCATGATGGGCTGCCCCAGTCTCTGTATTCTCTCCAGTTCTCCCTGGCCCTTATGAGGTAGGAAGGCAGAGTGAACGTGCATACTGATGCTACCATGCTATGAGCAGTGAACTCCGGTCTTCTGTCAGCAATCACAGAACTCTGGAAAGCTGCCATGTGAGCTCAAGGGCAGGACGAAATTCAAAGTATATACCAGTCACGAGATTGGGATGCGAACAGAGACATGGATTCTAAAAGAGAGCAGGAGAGCCTGCGGGGTATTTAGGGATATGAAGAGAACATTCTCACAAATTGGAAGTAGTCACTATTAATGAATGTTTAGATTCTGTCAGCAGTGTTGACCTTTTGACACTGAAATGCAATGGTGTCTTCTATAAAGATGGTGCTTAAGAACTGCACGATAGAACTTAAGAAAACAAAACAAGTTTTAATTGTGTGTGTGTGTGTGTGTGTGTGTATGTATGTTGCCGGCAATTTACTTTACTAAATGAGTCGTCCTCCCAAATCCTCCCCTAGCATTTGTGTTCTGGGCCACGTCCATAGCTCACTCCGTGAGACGAGATTGGGGATGGTTTGAAGAAGAGTGAGACTGAAAATATTCCAGAGTAGAGCCTTGGTGTTTGCTCATTCTTCTTCAAGAGAGGAGAGTAAGAAGCACTAAGGCTGGCATGGCGAGTTCATGGGCCCAACCAGCAAATGAATGAGTCAACCCTGTGAAGGTAGGAGCCCGAACTTGTTGGGTTTCCAGGGAGCAAATAGCTGCTCAAGACTAGAAATACATGAAATGTGTAACATCACTCTCTCCCATAACCTTGAGACTCTGTACCCCCTTCTGATCTTCTTAAAGATGGTGTTTACAAATAGCATCAAAATCTCTTCACAAAGAGATTTTGTCGATTTGGGGACACCCAAACAAAACAAACAAACCTATACTGGTTCATGGGGGCATTTGTAGGGGGGCAAATGTTTGGTGGTAGAACTGTTAGGATGTTGTTGGCACCATTGAATACCAGCACCTGGGACACCATGACACATGGTTCCATGGGTGAATGGAGCACCCATGAACAACCTATGCAGTCTAAACAGGGTTCTGAATGGATCTGAGACGCTCATCTGTGGTCTTTGGACAGATGCACAATAGTCTTCTTCGTTTGACTGTCAGACTGGGTCCAGTTCTTGTTCTCGCCAACCCTGTCCGTGCCAAGGGGAGTCTCTCAACCAGGAAGAAGGCCATTGAGAGCACTGGTGGTACTCTGGGGAGCCGCTAACCTGAATGCCCACTTGGAGCTACCAGGCTCTGTGACAGATGATTTTACCCAGTGGAGCCTCTGACAGGGCAAAGCAGCTTCTATGTTGAGATGCCCCTTGGGCTTTCAGACCTGTCATCTCTCTGACATGGTTAACATGTGTGTCCACTTGGGAAAGCAGCTATGAGCTTGCTATGGGCCTCTTACTTAAATGAGTACCTGACCCATGGGGGCCTTGTGACACTCATACTCCTATTTTGGCACAAGTCAGCTTAGGACTCAATGACTAACAAAGAAAAAGACCCTAACATACTGCTCTCATCAAAAATAAACTAAAAATACAGAGCCGTCCTGGTCCCAGCTGCATCTGTGCTTTATACAAAAGGGCATGGCCACACCTTAGGGAAAAACATAACTTATCATTCTGCCATGGCTCAGGGAGGCTCTTATTTCAGAATTTTCCCCAAATGCCTGGACCTAGGTCACTGACAGCTCAGCTGCACTGAGCCAATGTGGTCTTCTGGACAAGCAGTGGTTCCTCAGCCTCCCTGCCAGGCTGCAAAGCTGGGCTGAAGTTGTTTTTCTCTGTGGGCAGGGCTCAAAGCCATCTTTCCAGCTCTGGCCAATGCTCCCTTTGATGAACCATATTATACTTTGACTCTTGGACTGTTGCCATTTGGAAAACTACAGACTGGCAGATTATAGATGTTCTGCTTTGGGGCTGTGAAATGTAGAAGTGTAACATGGCTGCGAGTCAGACCATCTGGGTTGCCCTCCTGGATATCCATAGGAAGGGCCCTTGATCCTAGGAGATCTGCTGGAACCAAGCTTGTGATGGGGTCAGCAGTGGCCAGATTGCCACAACTACTGTTACATTCTTCACCATCCCAGACTGGAGTTTGTCTAGCATGATGGACTGTGAAAAGGGAAAGGGCCCCATGTTTCTGATGAAGAAGATTCCACTGTCTCTCAGATGTGTTGTTCCTATCAAAAGGATATCTGTTTATTTTCCACATAACCACTGAGGCTAAGATATCATGTTTTGGGCTTTTTGGTTCATTTTGACACCCACAATGGTAAATTTTTTTATTATAAAACCAACACAGTTGAGATCGAGGAGATGACTCAGTAGGTAAAAGGGTTTGCTAAACAAGTATAAGGACATAAGTTCAAATCCCCAGTACCCACATTAAAAAGCTGGGTGTAGTTACAAGTATGCCTGTGCTCTTAGCATGACAATAAAGAGAGGCAGGAGAGTGCTGGGGCTTTCAGGTAGGCAGTCAGCCTGGCTCCAGCGTCAGTTAAGAGACCCTATCTCAAGGGAATAAGGCAAAATAATAGAGGACAAATCCTCTTCTGGCCTGTGTGAACCCATGACCACACCACACCACCCACCCACACACGTGTGCACGTGCACGCGCACACACACACACACACACACACACACACCACAATAGTGATCAATACAAAGACATGACCATCCACAGGAATATAGTACTGTTGAGAGTTAGAATGCCCTTCTCGATATCTGCCTATCACCTTCTTCCAGAACACATACTTTCAAGACAATTTGCACACCTTATGACTTTTTCTTAGAAGAGGAACATTCACTTTTGACCTTTCCCTAATTAATAAATATGCTTCAGGGAGTGGGGCTTACATAAACCTATTTTGTGTTCTGGATTCCGCCTGATCATCCTTTTGTCTTTGCCCTGACACTAGCCCTGAACCAACCTGGTTGGATTATCCTCTGTGCAAAAGCACAGCCGAAATATCTTGAGAACCCAAACTTGATTCTAGTTCAGCTACCTGCATTATCTGGCTGGCCCAACCTGCTAATAGTACAGGAGGGTGAGTTCTTGGTTGGTTATAAAATTCTGCTATGATGGCCCACTGGGACAAAGCAAGACACATTGTCCTTTTCACATTTAGTGCCTCTAAACAAAAGGCCCAGATGTGAAAGGGATGATGAAGGTAAACATGATATTTCAGGTCCTAGAATGAAACTCATCACCCTAGTGACAATGAAAGGAAAGGATACATCAGATCAGAACCAGGAGAATAAAGGAAGGCTTGTCTCATCGCTGTGAGCAGACCTGACAGAAACAACCTAAAGAGGGCTCCTCCTCTCAGCGACGTCAATCCACGGCGGCAGCAAGGACGTGAGAGGCCAGGCAGCTCATGGCATCAGCCTCTCCACTCCTTCTGTCCTATCCAGTCCTCTACTCAGTTCAGTGCTGCCACTCACAGTGAGAATGGGTTTTCTTTCCTGAATTTCCTCTCCCTGGAAATGTCCTCACAGGCAGAGCCAGAGGTGTGCCTCAGTCTTCCAGGGGATTGCAGAGTAAGTCAAGCTGGCAACTAAGATCAGCCATTGTGGGCCAGAACACTATTATTGTCTTGGTGTCTCTTCTAGCCCTTTGTTCAGGAAAGCACCATTCACCCTAACAAACCGACACTAGGATTCTGAAGTAGGCCACCTCATGCAGCAGTCCCCTCAGATGCCCTAATAAGTCTCATAGAATAGCAAGGAATGGCCCCAGGGCCTGCACCTGCCATGCCAAATACCTGTTAGTGCTTCCGGACATCTTCCCATCACTGTTTCCATGATGTCCCTCAGTCACTCAAGGGACAAGCAATTGTCTCCAGTCTGGCCGTGTGGCCAAATGGGACAGGTTGAACCAAATATTTTCAGGCCAAACCACAGACATATGAACTGACTTGGAGCCTTTATTTATTTATTTATTTATCTAATTAATTATTTAATTATTTATTACAGGCTAATTGAAAAGGCAAGTTGAAGCACCTAAGTCCACCTGATAGAGGCTCAACCTTAAGGTCTGTCCATCAAAACAATACTTTCTTTCCAGGGGGAGGGCAGTGGACACTCCTGGGACTAGCTCTGGTACTGAAGTCAGGATTAAAAACAGTAACAGTTATGGAAACTGAGGCAGAAAAACTTGGAGCTGTGTTAAAGGTGTTTGGCATTGGAGATACAGGCTGTTCACTTGGAATGGCAGATATAAAAGACAGTGGAATCTAAGACAAATTCTGTGGATGCTTGTACCTCAGCAGTGGTCATAGGAGACGCAGGGTCAGATGTTTAAATGGACATCACTAGTGAGCCATGTAGCCCTCAGATGACAGTGAGATCTCACCAAAGCAAGGCTATTTTGGGTTTTAGGAAAGGCTTCCTGGGAGGCTAGCAGACATGCTATTTATGCACAGCCTGGGGCAGCCTTCTCTCCAACAGGAGTTATCCAATTAGAAAACTGGTATAAAATGTATCCCTGACCTTAGCTGAAGAAATCAATGACACCACTTTGGGTCTTGAAGTCATTGAAGTCAATGTCAGTAAAAAGACCAGGAATATAACTTGGAAGAGCATTCCGTCAGGCTTCTTCCTCTTGAGTCAAGGTTGAGTCCAAACAATTACTAATACATTCTGGCTTAGGCCCTTGTGCCACATGGAAAGATGGATTCAGAGGAGAAAGTAACCTAACTTTTAAGTTAAATATCTTAGGCACTCAAGGTTTGCTCAGCTTGTGAAATCCAGAACACTGGAGCCATGTTTTGAGGTCAATACTGTGGGTTACCCTCACCTTGTTTTTCAAAGTTGTTTTCATGATAGTAGACAATAAAGAAAAACTCAAAGCTAATGGGGTTTTGTTCTAGTTTCTGTCAGATTGGAGGAACTGCATACTCATAGAAAATTAATCACAAGTCAATACATTAGCTTTTTCAAAAGCTAGAAGAGGGGCTGACTTGTATATTAGTGTATATTAATTGAAGACATTGTGACATTTTCATACATGTCTATAACATTCTAGGGTCATATTCATAGGGATGACTATTATTGGAAGGAAATTCCTCATGGTTCTCAGATGGATCCACACACTGCTGAGTAATGCAGCCATTACCTTTTGCCAGGACTGTGTCCTGGGATATTTTTAAAGCAACCATGCTTGGAAGATCTAGTGTATACAACTAGAATGAAGCACATCTTAACAGATAACCTTAGAAGGTGGCAATGGCATCTTCTTTGGTATATGTTCATGTAACTGGCCCTCATCATTCCTAGGTGACTTAGGATCAAAGGAATATTAGTAGATATATCAATGCTCATGTTACTGGCTGTGCTATGAGTAATAACATCCATTGTCTCTGACCCAAGTCTCATGTCTTTGTTCATGAAACTGTGAAGGCTAATTTGTGGGATCACATGTAGATGGTGCCTACACCTTTTCCAGTTCCTGACAATCATGAATGATTGGGAGAGCTTTTCTTTTCAAGTAAAAGAAAGTGAAATGAATAACTGAGGGATGCTATAGGACTCTAACTGCTTCCAATGCATAACTACAAAGCCATTTTTAATTCATCTGCCCTTTATACTTTTTTATTCTATTTTTAATCTGTTTTCAGATGTTTATCCAATGCACCTTTAAAGGTGATGTAGCAACATAAAAAACAAAGCATATTTTTCCTGTCAGGGATTGTAGTATGGTGGAAAGGCAGACACCAGGCATACAGTGTTAGGATGTAGAATGTATCTGTGGTGGTTTGAATAAGAAAGGCCCCAGGCTATGAGATTTGAATACTTAGTTACCAAAGGGTAGCACAATTTGGGAGGATTAGGAAATATAGCCTTGTTGAAGGAAATGTGCCATTGAAAGTGGGCTTTGAGGTTTCAAAAAGATCATCCCAAGCCTAGAATCTCTCTGTCTGAGGATCCAGATGTAGGACTCTCAGCTCCTTCTCCAGCACCATGTCCTGCCATGATGACAATGGACTAACGCTCTGCACTATAGGCCAACCCTGGTTAAACTCTTTCCTTTGTTGCCTTGGTCATGGTGTGTGCTCACAGCAACAGAGTGCTGACAGACAGCATTCTCTAACAAGTGTCATGAAGAAGAAAGAAAAGGGAGATATTACAAGGAAGCCATGCTTAGAAGGGGTCAGAAAAGATGTCAGTGTGGAAGGGTGAGTGAACTGAGATGTGACTTGAAAACAGCAAAGGGGTCTGCAGTGGGCTTTCTTTTAGGCCACCAACCAGCTCCCAAATCATGACACAGAGACATATTATTAGTTATAAATGCTCCACCTTAGCTTAGGCTCATTTTTTGCTAGCTCTTATAATTTAATTAAAGTGTTTCTCTTCATCAACATTTGCCTCAGGGTTCTTATCTTTCTTTGATTCTGTATGTCTTACTGTGCGTCTGGCTGGCTGGCCCCAAGTGTCTCCCTTTCTTTCTTCCTCTTTCTCTCCTCTCCTCCTCTGGAAGCCCAGATTCCTGCTTATTCTCCCCACCCTCCACCCCCCATCTCTCTACTGCCTAGCTACTGGCTGTTCTCTTAGATTCATCAAATGTCCTCTCCGTTGACCAACTGCCCACAACTGCAGTCAGCCACAGTGAGCCAGAGCCTTCTCTTGGCATCAGTCACTCCCCCTCCCTCTCCCCCTCCCTCTCTCTCCCTCTGCCCCCTCTCCTCTCTGTGAATATGGGCATACTTCCCCTTGCAGGCGCTCAGCTCACCTCCAGTCCAGTAAAGGAAGCAAGTGTCTCATCACTGTCTAGGATAGAGTGTTAAGCATGTGAGGGACGGAGGAACAAAACAGAGAGAAACTGTAGACAAAATGCACAGTGCCTCTTCAGGTCACCTGGTGGCATGCTCCTGGGGTGGCATGCCGCAGCACTGGGTAAAGCAAACCCTCGAGCAGAAGTTGTCAGAAGTGCCCAAGGTTATTCTAGTGCAAGGTGGTCTCCGTTTCCCAGCCCAGATGGCTGGGAATGCTACAAGGTAGAGAGAGCTCCTTCCCTGGGGAAGCTCAGCACTTGGCACTGCCTCAGTCATGGCCACTCATGCCCACTGGACAGGTTGCTGTTCCCCTTTGAAGGGCACAGTGAGGCCAAGGCTCAAAAGAGTCACTGGGGAGGAGATGAGGAGATGGGGAGAAGGGAGACTGACTGGGAGGGGCGGGAGGGGGAAGGGAGTTTGTTTGAACAAGGGGATACATGGATAAAAATGAGACTTTATTCATAATAAATAAAAAACCCTTTATACACGCACACCTTATACATATTCTATAGCGGGCATAAGTGATGTTTTTAATTTTAAAAAGGAGTCACTTCTCATTGAGAGATGTAGAATGGCTCTTCTAGTTCTGAGTCTTGTATAGATTACCCACAGACCAGGACCGACAGAAGCAGGGGCAGGAAGTTCCAGATCTATGATGAATGACAGGGCCATTCCTTTGGAAATCAGCCACCAACTGAATGAAAGCCACCACCAATGAAGAAAATGTCCATGTTATATTTAAACAATAGTGCAAATAACAGAGCTCTCCTATATGTGTTATTCTAGTAGATGTTGTGTATGGAAATCATTGTCACTATTGTTAAGAGATCAGAGAGGCTGGAGAGGGCACTCCATGGTTAAGAGTGACTTAGGAGGCCATGAGGACCAGAATTTAGATCCCGTCATGCACAGGAGTCCAGAGGCCCTAATGTCCTCTTCTGATCTCCATACACAAAGGCATATAAACCTGTATACATCTATGTGCATACCTTCACACACACACACACACACACACACACACACACACACACACACACACAAATAAACAAAATCTTTTTAAAAAGATGCCAGAACAGTATTCTGAGTCTCAGCTGGTTTTGCCAGATTGGCTGGTTTATTTTCTTCCCTCATATTCCCTTTTCATACTCCTGACATCACAGAGTACTGACTAGTTCTCTTTTTCTAAGTTGCCCATAGAAAGGCCTAGAATGATTTCTTGAGACCTGCACTGAGATCCTGGCAGGAAGAAACTGTCCGGGATCCCAGTGAGTAAAGGCTGATAGGCTCTTCAGGAATTCTCTGGGTAGACTACACAATTTCACAGATAAACCTTGAGTTTTCTCAATGATTTGGTGGCTATTTATGACATGGAAAGTAAAGCTGAGAAGCCTAGAGAAGCTGAGAAAGAAAATATTGCTCCGGACGTTGCTCACCATCTGAAGCTTTTCCTGCAGCCCTCACACTTCTCATCCAACACCTACCTGGGTTTGGAAGACATTCTTGACCTGGTGATCTTAGAAGTGCTTCAGACAAATGGTGTGCAGAAGATCTGTCTTATGCTGGCTGAGCCAAAGATCATTAGATTATGTAATGGTTTGGGCGTGGGAAGTGGTTTGGTAGTTAAGTCTTCACCACACAAGTATGGCACAGAGTTTATATGCTCAGAAACCCTTCCAAATGTCAACTGGGCACAATGGCACGCCTATAATCCTTAGAAGGCAAAGACAGAGAAATTTTCAAAGCCTACAAGGCTGGCCATATAGCTGAGCTGTGAGTTTGATTAAGAGACACTGCCTCAAAATGATCTAAGATGATTCTATCAACAGTGAGCTTTTATGTACATGTACACACTTATGTGCATGTATCCATACAGGCACATGAATTCACACGTGCCTGTACGTACACGTACACACATGTAAAAATAGGCACACACATACAAACACCTCATGGACAATAGAAAAAAGAAATATAAAGGTTAGTATAGGCAACTGTTTCTTTCTTGCCAGCCAGTTTCCAAATAACTGACTCAGAGACTAAATATTAATTATAAATGCTCAGCCAGTTTTTCAGGCTTATTAATAAGTAGCTCTTATAACTTAAGCTAACCCATATTTCTTACTTGAGTTCTACCATGTGCCACATAGCTTGTTACTTTATTTTAGACACTTCCTGCTTCCTCTGCGTCTGGCTGGCGACTCTGATTCTGCCCTTCTTCCTCCAAGAATTCTAGGCTGGCTCTCCTGCCCAGTCTCTCTTGCTCAGATATAGAACAGTCAACTCTTTATTAACCAGTGAGAGTAATGCATATTTACTGTGTACAAAGATTATTCCACAGCAGGTTAGTTTTATTTTTCAACTTGATTAGTATACAAGGGATCTAGATATTTGGTAATAATTCTTTTGAGTGTCTATGTGGGGATGTTTCTGTTTAAGACTAACTGGGAAAGCAATAAACTGAGTAAAATAAGTTACCCTCTCCTATGTGTGTAGGCTACAATCCATCAAAGCCTTCAACAGAACAAACAAAAGGCCAAATAAAGAAGGAAACCCACCCACAATGACCACTGTCTGACTTTCTTTAAGCAGAAATGTCACTTTTTCCTGCCGTGAAGCTTAGGAAGGGTTTGCACCATCAGCTCTCTTTAGATTTCAGGTCTTCAGTGGCATACAGCTTGAAAGTAAATTTACCATTATTTCCTTCAGGTGTGGACCTCCCAGCATCTCTGATCTCAGTCAGGAGTCTCTCTCTCTCTCTCTCTCTCTCTCTCTCTCTCTCTCTCTGTGTGTGTGTGTGTGTGTGTGTAGCAGTGGGTTTGGATAGATGTCTTCCAAGAGTAAATATATGAAGATATGATCCCTGGGGCAGCATGTTTGGAAGTCAATGGAACCTTCAGGAGAAGAGACCTTACAGAAATCATTAGATTATGAGAGGCACGCCCTCAGAAGAGACAAAATACCTCCACTTTCCTCCTGGTCTCTTTCTCATTTTCCCTGCTGCACCTCCCCTCCCCTCCTTTCCTGGCTCATAATGTGAGCCTACATCCTGACACCCACTATAATATACCTCCTTTGCAGGAGGCACAAATAGATGTAGCTGCCCAGATTTAGGGTTAGATGAGCCAAATGAACGTCTCTTTTCCTCACAGGCAGCCTGTGTCAAGTAAGTTTTTATAGTGGCAGAAAACTAAGGTAGGCATACACAGACAGATACCCCCCCACACACACACCTAATACAACGTTCTACTCAAAGATTCTGAAAGCTGCCACAGTGTCTTCCTGTAGGCAAGCGGGATGGATCCAATGTCTGCACACATGTACACAGGTGTGCAGAAGTAGGGCAATCTGAGGAAGGAGCATTCTCCAAGCTACACCCATTCTTCTCCTTAACTGTCTTGCGCTATGTTAGACTGAGAAGAATCATGATAAAAGGATTTTTCCATTTAAAAATATAAATTTAAAATACTGGATAGTCTTGTGACCACATCAAAGAAAAAAGTTGCAATTTCTTGTATGTCAGCAAGCCCTATCTTTTGGCCAGGTCTAGGCACCTGACTGCCAGTCAGTAGCCTCCACTTTAGGGAGAAGTGAGGCAATCTTTTTCTAGATCTAAAATATGGGCATGCTTAGAAATATTTCTCTCTTTCTAATGTTGGACGGACTGCTGCAACCATTACATGACACCATTAACTCTTACATTGATTGCTTGTCCCAACTGTTGTCACACAAAGCAACTCATCGTGTGCTTACATTGTCCCTGAGAGGGCAGCAAGAGAAAAGCATCATAATTTGTCTTTCCATGTTACTTGTGGAGTGAAAGTCTTCAGATAGTCTGACCTAAGGAAGGTGATAAAACAATGCCAATGTCAGTTCAAAGCCGGGCCTGTACTCTCCTTACAACTGGAAACACCTTGCTAGGAATTTCTGGGGCAAGTGGCTCCTTCCATTCTTTCCCATGCATATGGACATTCAAAGATGGCATTGATATGCCATTGGATGCATAAAACTACAATCAACACTCCACATAACATCTTAAAGAAATATTGTCCTATGAACTGTTTGATTTTATTGTCATTTTGATCGTGATCGATACTTTATTTTTGTGTGTATGTGTGTGTTGTGTGCATGCGGTCCTGTCTGTGTATGTGTGCACCTTTGTATGTGGAGGTCAGAGGTGAATGTCTGAGTCCTCTCCTGTCACTCTACACTTATTCTTTAAACAAGACTCTTTCACCAAACCTAGAGCTTACTGACTGAAAAAGTCATCTGGCCAACCAACTCTGGGCATCCTCTTGTCTCCACCTCCCCAGCAGTAGAATCACTGGTGTAGTCCAACAACCCTGGTTTTCCATGTAACTCTAAAGACCCCAATTCAATTCCTCATGCTTGCATGGCATGCACACTACCAGCTGAACCTACCCTTGTGATGCATATTTTTTTAAATTATAAAAGTAGAAAAAAATGAAGTTGCTCAAAGGACACCTTCATTGCTCCTGCATCTCCAAAGAGCTTCCTCTCCAGGCAAGCTATGATCCAGTGTCCTGAGCCAATGTCAGGTGCAGAGGGACCCCAGCTGGTCTAAAGATGTTTATTGTGGGGCCTTGCATTGTATTCAGATTGATGGTACTACATTAGCAGGGGTGGGGAGGGGTGTCCCCTTTAGTGCTCATTTGTTCCTGCACTCTGGGGGTTAAGGGCTCCACATGCTCTCCAGATGTTCTGTAGCTCTTATAAATGAAAGATTAGCGATTTTTTGCTGCTCACACTATCTCCTCTATTCCCCTTAAAGCTGATATTTTCTTTAGGAACTTGCTTAGTGTCTGAGTCAGAAGAATCTTCTCCCCAAGGTAAATCAATCAATAGCATGCACAAGAAGAGGTACAAAATGGAGAGGAGGAAGCATGGGCTCTATCAATTTGTTGACTGCAATGGTCTTCCAAAGGATGATGCATACATCCTCTGCAGGCCTTTGAAACCAAGATCAAACACACTGAACATGTTTTTCTCAAGTCTCCACACAAAACTCTTTTTGGGGGGGAAGAGACTGGTTTTCGTTACAGCTTGATGACAGGAATATCAACTTTATTTTCAAGTCTGCCTGATCTTCCCACTAAGCAAGAGAGGCAAGTGTCTGAAATATGACTCTGTCTAACTCAAAGATGCCACCAACAATGCCTTCCCGGGAGAGAAATAAAGAAAGTACCAAAATGGATTCCAATAAATGAATGCCAGTTTAACATCCAACATGCCTGCCTCTTGTACACAGAGGCACTCCTCGGGTCCTGCTGCTCCAAGAGCTGCTCAAGCATTGAATAAGTGGGGTTCCAGGGAGACGAAACCTTCTGCCTCTGCTGGTGTTTAACAAGCTGTTTTCTTACTACAACTCAGTCAGGATTTCTCTCGCCTTTGCAGAATTACCACATTTTGTATCATCTAATAAAAATGCTTCTGGACTTATAATGGGATGACCTATGGCCAGCAGAAGATATTGCCAAATATTAAATAGAAAATGCATTGAATACCCCCCTCACCTTCTGAGCAGCCCAGCATAGTCACACCACGTACTATACAATGTCCTTTCTTTTCTCAGGGTCATAGCTGCTGGGCAGCTACAGGTAGAGAACTTTCCCAACAAGCACAAACCTTTGGGTTTACTCTCCAGTAATAGAGGTTCCCCAAAACCCCAACAGTGGGAGGTGGGGATAGGTAGTTCAGAAGTTCAAGTTAATCCTCTTCTGCTCAATGAGTTTGAGATCCAGCTAGGCTGCATGAGATCATGTCCAAAAGAGGTGGGGAAGGGAGGAAGGGAGGGAGGGAGGGAGGCTCCAGAATGGTTATGGTTTGTATATCATCTTACACTAATAAAAGGAAGTTCAGGGCTTCTGAGAAGGGGACAAGCTAGAGAAAGGAGAAGAAACAGATGTGTAGTAATAAAGCATCAACATGTCTTTCCAGGAAGACACTTTCAGGCAATGAGAGATCTTGAGGTAGGGTCTTCCTGTTATGGAGACAGCTTTACAAATGGAAACTTCCTTAGTATTGGAAATTTCCTCTAGTTAGGAAAAACTTATTCTTTATCTTACATAGTCATGGACACTGGGTCTGCAGGTTCTTGGTGTGTCTGAGGCTTCAGGTCCTCAGGTATGTTTAGATTAAAATAATCACTAAAGAAATGTGGTATATTTAATGGTGGTATTGTCCAGTGCTATCAGCAGGGTCAGACTATGGATCAGCAGTACTTCTGAGGTAATGGCCTAGAGCCTTCTCAAAGACACACTTAGGCAGGTAGAGTGAGGCCCATCTATATGGTAGAAGTAGGTATAGAGGAAGACCCAGGCTGGGAAAGACACTATGGGAGGCTTGAAATGTAAGGGGAAGGGTGTCAATAAATAGGTAAAAAGGCAAGAAACAGGAGGGGAAGAGTAAGGCCTACCACACCCCTCTAATCATTTCCTATATGAATGTGTACACCACCCAACCAACACAACCCACCTCTTCCTCCACTCATAAGGCTGCTGCATTGGAAATCACCCTCATAAATTCCTTAACTGTTGTAGGTAATAAACCTTTTTCCACTTGGTTAGCTCTTGGTTGTACTTATTCTGCTTTTGCACTGACCTCGGTACGAAGTCACTGCACTTGGTTACAGACAGGAAGTTACCATGAAGATAACTCAGACTTTGAGCTAAGCTGCCATATAGTAGTCATTCATTTTCCCAAGGGCTTCCCTTGCCCTCTGAGTGGAGCAACTCAAGGTGATGACTTGGTCCTCTGTCTTGGTAGAAGAGCAGAAAATGATGACAGGATTCAAAGACAGGCATTTCAAATGCCTCTGGCTAAAGAATGAATACTTGAGTGTCCCAAAGCAGAGGGTGGGCCTGGTGTTCTTCTGTGTTCCTAAACACGGAACAGTTGTGTCACAGGCCTTGACAGGCACCTGTCTCTTCACAGCTGTAAAGCCACCACCATAACCTGGCCATGCTCAGTCTCAGGGGCATTCCACACTTGCTGGCTCAGCAATAACAGGAAAGAGAATTTGATTTCTATTTTTTTGCTCTTGGGATTCTGAATGTCTGTTCTCCCTCCTCATGGGGAGCAGTTATAATCCCTGGCTACTTGGCAACTTTTATAGCCAAAACCATTTGAGCCCAGACTTGCTGACAAGTTGAGTTCCATCTCATTTCTAGTGTAGAAGAAAGTAATGGAAGGAGAAGCTCACTGGTGATGAGATGAGCATCCTAACTGGAGAAGCTCACTGTCTGGAACCTGCTTTGCTCTGCTGTTGTAAGCACATAATCCCAGATTACAAAAGTTCCTGATGTCTCCTCTAGATGACTTTGTCCACTTGCCGGGATCCAATGAGCTTCATTCTCCAGGTGCCATCTTGGTTTGCAGACGGTAATCACTAGTTAGATAACAACGTGCTCTAGTCTCTAGAGGAACAGAACCATAGAGTGAATGTATATTACAAAGGGGATATAAGGTTGATCAAAGAGGCCATATGTATACTGAAGAGACTGAGAACCAGGTAGCTTGATGTCCCAGTGGTCCCAATCTGGTACTGAAAGTCTGAAAACTACCTGGAGAGCCTTCACTCTACTTTAGGAGACTGAAGTAGATGGGTTCTGATGTCAGGGAACAATGACAGCCATGCAGTAGAAAAAAAGATGTTCTTGCCCACAAGGAGTGAAGGTAGATAAGCGAAACACAGGAGTTGTTTCCTTGGCTCTCCTTTTTGGGCCACACCAGAAGGTGCTGCTTACTCTGGAAAAGTCTTCCTCTCTTACCTGACCACTTCAGAAAATGACCTCAAAGGCTAACAACCTCTTAGTTGATTCCAGATCCAACCAACTATCACACCACACAAACAACTAATTCTGATCTTTCACCAAGTTACCAAGATCTTACTCAGGGCAGCAATAACAGTGTCAGGCTCATCACTGTAGAGGTGGCATACACAGTTTAGTAGCCATCATCATCTAACTAGAACAGCAATTAGTTAACCTAACCCTATTACAATATGGAATCCATTTGTCTGATTAGGAGGATGATGCAGCCGTCCCCCAGAAACAGGAAGAGACTAAACCCTAAATTCTCCTCTCAGAGCTAAGGAGTTGCACAGATATCTAAGAGACACTGGTTGCCTTTTAGGGCAGGGGGAGATGAGGCCATGAGGGAGGCTAGCCTGAAGATGAAGATGATGATGTATAAGGCAGAAGAAAGAAAGAAAGAAATGAGAGTGAGGTTTGCAGTGTTAGGTGATTGGGGACACATCACAGACTCCCTATGTAGGGACTATTTGGTTGTGGGAGTCAAAATGTTCATGTACTGTTTAATCCAGTGGAAAATGAGATTTCTGTCACTTAGGACAAGAAATACCTTTATCACCATTTGAGAGACAAGTTATGATGATAATATTGGGGATAATATGAGAGAAGTACTCTGGCTCCTTTAATGCCCATTATCTTTTTAAAGAAGAGAAAGTTGCGGGACACCCACCAGCAGACACCATTTCACCCTCTCTCTCATTAACACGGAGGCAATGAATGGTGTAGGGGTGAGAACGCAGAGAAGATGACGGGAGGCAGGAATTGGAGAGCAAGTGCCAGCTGGAGTGTGTTAGCGGCATCCCTGGCCGCCCCCAGGCCCGCCGTAAGGGCAGTAACTGCCTATGAGATGCTGCCTAGCGCCTCCTTCTGCTCTTCCTTCATACACTGAAAATCTGCTTACACTTGGCCGATGCCCACATTATAAAACAAAGCTTAGAGTACATGAGGTTGACACCTTTGCTTGTCCATGTCATAGACTGAAGAGGGTAAATGTTACTCTGTCTCAGTGAGCTTAATGTATTTTCATATATAAATTGTGATTTTTGTGATCACAAGTTTTCAGCATTTGTTTCCCAAAGGAAATCTGTGTGTCGCACATGTCATATCTGTCCTTTAATATGTTCTCTGCTCCAATGCAGGGAAATAAGGAGGCTGTCAGAGTCATGAGAATGGATGCTCAGACTTTACATGGATTCCTGGCACTCCATGTGGTTGAGCCAACATGGCTCTGGTGGGATGCACCTCGTATGGAGGCACTCCCTAAACGTGACTACGTAAACCCGTGCTCACCCCTTCTCTTAAAAAGACGCCACGGTTTGGTCGCTCTCTTCTCTCCTCTCCTGCTTCTGTTTCTGTACCTTCCTGGAACTCTCTTAAATAAACCCTCGTGTGGCCTTGGTAGTTCGAGTGTATGTGTGTCTCCTCTCACGCTTGAAACCAACAACATGAGCAGGATAAAGATAAGCAGAGATTCATCTAAGTAGTGAAGCTTGCACTTCTCTATGGCTCTGCCTTCACAAATCATCACCTCTTTGAGGCAAGATGCCCCACAAGCACCCTGGAAGGGATTGAAAGGAATCCAGCTCATTTTTTGTGTTGTATTTACAGAGATGATAATGTCATATTCTAAGTCACCCATAACATTATATTTATGTTATTATATTGTCATTGATACCTAAGTAAACTATGTTCCACAAATGTGTCTGCTTTACAGCCAGGATGTAGGAAATCCATCTCTCGCTCGAAACCTGGAAGCTGGTGTGAAACTTACAAAGGAAGATAGCTGCTGTGGGAGCCAAGAAGCTGGGGAAAAGGCTCCGAGACAGTCAGTAATGCTATCTGTATAGGCCAAGAATCAGTCCAAAACCAGGACATTCGCTGAGATGGAAGGGCTTGGCGGGAGAGGAGAAGAAGGAGACAGAGGATGGAGAGGAGGAGGAGGAAGAGGAGGAGGAAGAGACAGAGGATGGACAGGAGGCGGAGGAAGGGGAGGAGGAGGAAGAGACGGAGGATGGAGAGGAGACAGAGGAGGGACAGGAGGGGGAGGAAGGGGAGGAGGAGGAAAGAGGAGGAGGGGGAGGGGAAGGAGGAGGGAGGAGGAGGGAGGAGGAGGGAGAGGAGAGGCAAGAAGCTTACCAAACTAGCCTTGGGGAGGGGCAGGCATTACCGTGTTTTTCTGAACACAATTAGCTGACAGCCAGGAGATTTGAACAATTCTCCGCTATCTCTTTCATAACCTCACGTAAGTCACCCAAGGAAGGAAAAGAGAAAAAGGAAAAGCTTGGTTTTTGTCCTGTGGGAGGAATCTTTGCCTGGCCCTTTTCTTCTGCAATGAGACAAAAAGTGTGTGAAACCTTTCTTGACACAGGAATTAAGTTATCATGATTTTAGAGAACTTTAAAATGGCCTAGGAGAATACTGAGCGCTGAAAGTCTGCTTTCTGCTAATCTCCACATTTCCTTCCGTTATTGGAGTTTTCTTGGCTCCCCTCCCCCTTCCTCCTTCATTTTTTCTTTCCTGTCTTAAGCCCTGTACCTCACCTCTAGACCCTTGCATCTGACCCTCCTGTGGCAAAGCACTCAAGCACAACTTTAGGAAAGATGAGTCAATGAATAAATTCACACACACACACACACACACACATATACTATACATACATGTACAAACACACACACACATATATTACACACATACGTATGAACACACATACACATATAACTTACATAATACATACATATACACACATATACAAACACACACATTATAGCACACATAACACACACACACACACACACACACACACACACACACACACACACACTACTAAATACTCTTTTGCCTTCAACCCAAACCTCAGCTGACAAGTAGAGACATTATGTAGTTACTCAAGGAAGTCAAGGATTGAGAGTCTTCAGCTTTAGGTACATGTCCTCAGTAGTGACAGCACCAGCCCAGGTCACCTATGTGAGCTATCAATGCACTCTGTGTGCATTCAGAATTCATGTCCACACAGCAGAAATGGAGCAGCTATGCTTATCCCTTTCCTAGCCAATTATAGACACTCCCCCAGAACTGCCTTCACTCTTTGGGGGTCACAGACCTACAAGTATGACTGTTAGAGCATCACACTGGTGAACACATGTTCATGTGTAGTTCATTGTTCCTGTGATCAGAAACTTTCTGCCTTTGTTTTGAAAAAAAAAATCTGTGAGAAAGCAGACCTCCAACATTAAAGAATTTGCACAATATCCAAGAACTGGTTAGAAGATATTTGGAACTACAACCCAAATCTGAAGAACATCTGAGTTCCCCTTTCCCTCAAGGCTGCATGTGACCCTCTAGTCCCTGGTCAATGACCCTGGGGACACCTAGAACAGAGTCTAGCCGAAGGTTATCTCTAGGCAATGTTCCTTCTGGAGAACAGACCAGAGTTCACATACCATGCCCAGGCCAGACACCATGGGGCTGGGGTCGTGCCTCCCCTTCACACCCTGGGGAGGGTACATGGGGAAATTGAACTCTCAGAGCTTCAGGGCCCAGTCAAGCTCTGGCTGGCAGAGCAAAGTCAGTTTTTTGGAGAACCAGAGAACAGTGGGAACGCAGAGCTGTTTCTGGTGCCCGCTTCCTTCTCCAATTTTAAGTAAGATCAAAATGAAGTTAGTGCCCCAAACCATAAAACTAAAAACAAACAAATTGATGGTAAATGTTATGACACTGAGGCATTTTAAAAACCAGTCCTGCCTCGAGCCACAGGGCTGTTTTCAAAAGAGGTGATGTGCTCATCACACTGTCACTGATCCCCACATTGTCCTTGTGGCCGCTGCGATGGTTCACCCAACACTCAAATGGCGACATTTAAATTAATGGAGCATAAAAACAGATCTAATCTTCTCTGTTCCAAGAGTTCCCCTACCCAGCTCAGAGTCAGCTGCAGAACAGAACCTGGAGGTCCTGTGGGCACTCTGCTTCCTCTGTCTTTGTGTACTGTGGGAATGAGATGCCAATGTGGGCTCACATTGCAGCACAGACAAAAATAAAATAAAATAAAATAAACCATCAGATCTTCTTCATTGTAAAGGAGACACTTAGATCAACCAGACTGGCCACAGGATGTCACTGTTACTCCACACACACAATAGCACCACTGTGGGGCCAGTAGGGGTTGGATCTGCCTTAGACTTGCCTCTCCGAGAACTATCATCTCCTCAGGCTGCTTGGCCACAGCTAACAGAGCCTGGTCCATTGTCTCAACATTCCCATTGTTCTGTATCAAAGGGGGAGAGGAGAGGAAGGAAGGAAAGGGTCAGCATGGTCTTCCACCTCACACCTCACATCACTACCACTTGGACTCTAAACATTTCATGACCTTGGATAAAGTCAATGTCACTTTCATATATTTTAACAGCATTGTATATGGATGAGAACATCTTGCTTATCTTCATTTTCTCAAATGTCTGAAAGGCACAGAGACTGCCCAAGCAGTGCTCAGCCTGCCTTCCCTGTCTGCAGGGCTGCAGCTCTGGATTCTAGCCAAGGAAAGGCCAGGTCCAGTTGAACACACACTTCCCTTCAGCCCAACAAAGCAACTTCTGCCCAGCTCTGCCCCCTCCGGTGTCTCCTAGACTCAGGCAAACCCAGGCTGGGTAGCACAGGATGGCAAGTTATTGCACATGGAAATCATTACTGGGGACCTGGCCAGTAGCTGCTTCTACCACCGGAGAATCACCTTCTATTTGTGGCCACCAACTATTCCTCCTCATTACAGAGTGAGCAGGACCATCCACAGCTTCCCTGCTGTTTTCTGCCTTTGTTATCCTTGTATGTTCCACATGACCACTGGCACAAAATGGGGAAAGCTAACATTTTAGACTTGCATAACCTAAACTAAGGGATATTTTCAGTAGCATCAGAGAGACATTTAATAATGCAACTTTAAAATGGATCACAAACAACAGTGTTTATTGTTGTCAAGAGGTTAAAAAAGTGACGACTTCACACATCAGTCTTGGAACAGCTTTCATTTGAAAGTCACAGCCATGGAAAGGCCCTGGCACCTGTCGCACCACTCTGCCACACAACAGCAGCAGAAAGAAGTGGAAATAGTAGAGTCTATAGTGAGGGCAGATTAGGCCTATATTTCATAAAAGGAAACGCACTGCTCAGTGTTTATATGGAGCTGCGCAGGAGCTGGGGTCCAGTGCTGCAGAAGCATACTTGATGGAAATGCTGACTTCCAGACTGATAGGCTCTGCAGACCTCTCTCAGACTGAGAGAGCAATTACTCTGCCCTGAACCAGCTTGGATCACTGTGGAGAGAGACAAATACAGGAATCTGTGAGGCTAAAAGGAACCAAGTAGCTCCCAAGAAGAATCTACGCTGGATCAATTGCCTAAACTACACATGACCTAAAACTTGAACAACTCCATGTTGGACATAGTCCACGTTGGACGTAGTCCTGACAGAAATCATGCAGTAGGTGCAATTTGGTTTTTATTCACATGGCAGACATTTTCTTGAGCACTTCCTTTGTTACATGTAAAGATTATGGCAGACAAGGTAGTGTGTGCCCTGCCTCCAATAACACTGATGAAGGAAGTGGATAAATATGCAGCCATGTACAGTGTCACAAGGACATGTGTAGTAATCAGCTGCCCTTTGACCTGATGACTGGGAGTTAATTCCTAAACCACTGGAGTTTCCGAATGAGTGAAAAGTTTGTTGTCCATGTTGGGACCCCTATATCACATGTGACAGTAGTGTAGGCTGAAAACATGACCCCAAATAGACACTGGCCCTGCCAGAGAGATCAGTGGCACCATGAGAAGGTTGGTAAGTGAGCCTAGAGGCATAAACTTAGCCTTTGAGCATGGTGAGCAGATTCTACCAGCTGCAAGTCTGTCAGCCAGACTTCCATGATGGCGTCTCATTTAAAACTGTCACTGAGGGCTGAATATCTCACTCAGTAAATAAAGCACCACATGCAGGTGTGGAAAGGTGTGTTCACATCCACAGAACCCACATAAAGCCAGATGCAATAGCACTCACCTGCAACCCCTAATACCGAACCAAACAGGAGAATCACCAGAAGCTCATGGCCAGCTAGCCTAGAACACGGGGCAGTGAACAGGGACTGTCTCCAACAGCATGGAGGGCAGAGTCAACACCTGAGGTCATCCTCCAACCTTCACATGCACTCATATTCAAAGACACAAGCATGTATAAACTCATACACATACAGAGAGAGAGAGAGAGAGAGAGAGAGAGAGAGAGAGAGAGAGAGAGAGAGAGGGAGAGAGAGAGAGATTAAAATTGGGGTACTAAGCTCTTAGGTGTTTCCTCTGGTGGAAAATAACGTGCATATTCTCACTGTTCAGTGTAGCAGGGGACGTATCAGATGGTGGAGTTCCAGTGACTCTCCACCTCTGGCTGGTTCAGGAAAGTCCTGTCACTGAGCTCTATACCTCTTCCTAGTGAAGGATCAAATCTGCAGGTGTCTTTGAAGACCCCTAAGTTTGTGCCAATTTAGTCTGAAGTGAGAGTCTCAGCCTCTAACTACTCTCAAAAGTTTCCAGGAGACTCGGCCTCCTGGAGGACCCCACTCAACCTATTAAGTACAGCTCTGCTCTGTGCATCTATAACAAAGACGTGGAGAGCCCTGGACACACTCAAGAAAGGCTCTTGAACCGGACTCTGCATGAGATGGGATAAGAGAGAAGACACCTGGCACCTGGCTAAAATAAGAACAAAACAAGCATTTAAGCACTAGGCAAATATTTTTAAACGTCTATTTGGACCCAGAGAGATGGCTCAGTCAGTCCAGTCTTCCCAGGGGCAGTCAGAGACCCCAAAATCAAGATGAAAAGCAGTGAAGGAAAACACTCACTGTTGACTTGTATCCTCCAAACACATGTGCATACACATGCACACATGATCCACACACATAAAACCCACACACATGAACACATTTACACACATACATATTTACATACACATTAAATTTTAAAAATGATCATATCATTAAAATCAATGTGTTGCCAAGAAGGAAAGACAAAACAAGTAGACAACTCCATAGAGGTCATTTAACTGTCTGCACATCAGCATCATATATCAGCAGCATTTGTTTTCAACATCCCAAGCATTAGAAATGCTTCTGGGTTTGCTTAGGAAGTTTCTCTGACCATAATTCTCTAAGTTAAAAACCTAATCAACTGAGGGCTCCCTGGGAGAGCAGTGAGGATGAGATGCTGCTCATACGGAGGACCAAGGGGCAGACAAGACTTGTCCAGTCACACTCCACACCCCTCCTCTCAGAGACTGAAGATTACTAAGCCACTTTCATAGACAAATTGGTATGTACTGGAAGCTCACAAAAATTATAACAGTAAACAGCAATTCTTCCAGGACAGGAAGCAGGCCACCAAAATACCAGCTGGCAATGATTGTCCTGAGTTTTTTCTTCTGGCAAGATCTTATATATGATGTGCTTCATGGGCATTTTAAGTCCTCTCTGCCAACCCTGACCATTAAAGCAAACTCTTATAGAATCTGATAAAAATTCCAGAAAGAAAGTGACTAAAGAGTCTGCAAGCCCTGCTAGATGACAGACATAAGCATCACACTCCTCTATTTGTAGGAAAGTTGGTTTCTGACATGTTAGCCCTCACAAGAGCACAGACCATGTCTGTGCCTACATGTCCCAAACAAGTGTCAGCTCTGGCACTCAATAAATGTCCTGTAGAACAAGGCTAGGCACACAAATCATATTATATAAGATGGACAAGTCCACCAAAAAGAGAATAAAAACTAAAGAGATTAAGACTTTCCAAACTTCTAGCAATATACTGATACTATTGTATTCATAATTGTATTTTATTCCAACCATTTGCTTCCTATAACTCTAAGTCAGATACTACTGTTTCCATGGAAGACAAGGATGAAATTGAGCTTGGAATGAAGGTGATGGGCATTCAAAGTGTAGACAATGTCTGAAAAAAGTAGTATTTGTTGTACCAAAGCCTTCAGTAACGAGACAAGTTCAAGGGACCAACAGCATGAAATGGTGCTAAGGCACCCTAAACCTAAAGAGAGGGTCTAGGGATGCCCCAGGCTGCAACAAAAAGGTCACATTACATCCCTTTCCATAGATCCTGCTTTCATGCCTCCAGATGGAAGCCACCCACCTGCTTTGCAAAGCTTCCTCTACCTGACTGGAAGTATCACTGTCTCTCCCACAGGATGTCATTCTTCTCAGGAAAGACAACTTAGCTGGTATGTTCCTGAGCATTATTTAAAACAAGACACCCTGGAACAAATTCAAAAATCAGAAGAAAAATAATGTGTCAACCCAGGAGTCCATACTTTGGGTTCAAGACCATGGTGGGGATGGCAGTGGCGGTGGTGGTGGTGTGATGATGGTAATGGAAAGGTCCAGAATCTTGGCTGTCCACTGCCTGTAGAATAGAACACTTCTCCTAACTGGAGTACAGATGAGGATTGGGCGAGCCTCAGCATATGCCCCAGGAATTTACTGTCTCCAGAGTTGCCCAGGCTTTTCAGGGAGGGGAAGTTAAGGGAGCAGTAACGCACTACATACTGAGACCTTCAGATCCTAGGCCCTTGATCTAGGATCACAGACCACACAACGAGGAAGCAAAGAGTAGAGCCATTTCCCCAAGTGCCCAGGCTTGAGGGTTCTAAGGCCAGACTAGGACCCATATTGTCTGATTGCTAATCCATAAGAACATTCTTTACACTACAACAAATTAGATTTGAACTCACAGAAACCTCATTTGGGTTTGAAGTTGAACAGCAACTTCCTGTTCAGATATCTCCAGTGCACTGTGTGGTTCTTATTAACACGAGTTATTCTCTAAGGAGTCTAAGCTACATACCAAGAACACATCAAAGTTCTGAGCAAGGAGAGGAGAGGATGATGATACAGTGTCGGGGTACAGGCTGTGGGTTACATCTACAACAAGCACACATCCTGCAATAAGCCTCTATTCTGGATAAGCTCTCTCTGTCACTGGCTTTACCAGGGACAGATCAGTTCTGTGAAATTGGGGAAACAAAGAAACAAGCCAGAGCCAATGTCCCTGCCTCTGTCTGAGTAGAGAGAGGGAGGAACAGACAGGTCTTGAGTACCCAAGCATGATTGTTTTAACCATTAATTTGACACAATCTAAATTCACCTGAGAAGAGGGTCTCAATGAGGAACTGTCTAGGTCGGGTTGGCCATGGGCCGAAGGGTTGTCTCTATCGCTTTAATCCATGTGGGGAGACCCAGTCCACTGTGGGTGGTGTACTGGACGCTGGGTTTGGATCCTGGACTGTGTAGAGACAGAAACAGTAAGTTGAACACTAGACAGTGTGCATTTATTCTCTCTGCTCTTGACTGTGGATGTGATGTGACTGGCTGCTTCAAGCTCCTGCCTGCCTCTATTTCCCCTGAGGTGGAATGTAACCTGAAATTATCAGCCGAACAATCCCTTTCTCCTTCGTGTTGCCTTTTGTTGGGGTGTTTATCACAGTAACAGAATCAAAACCAGGACACTCACTGACGTTCAAATCACTTCGGTCCTGTCAGGGGAGAAGGCCAGGGGTGGTAGCAACATGGAAGATTGGGAACAGCAGGTGAGACGGGGCACTCCAACCCTGATTGTGCTCCACATGCAGCTCGGGCTCCTAACCCACCGACACACAGAGAACTATCTCAAATGGCAAATTATGTGTGAAGCATCTGGCCCAGTGCCTGGAACATGGTAGGTGCTCCAAAATGATAGCTATCTTGACTGTGTAGAACAAAGAGGAGGGAATGAAAAAAATGGAGAGGGAGACACAAACGGGGGAGAGGGATGCAAAGGAGAAGTGTCCGGAGAGCCTGCGTGGTGTGTATGAGCAGGCAGCAGGGCCAGGACCCAAGCAAGACTATGAAGGCACGAAGCTCACAGGGAACAAAGCATGTCTGCAGTGCGTGCCGGAGCCAGAGTCACTGTAACTCAGCGCTGTGCTGAATGGAGCGGAAGAAATGCTATTAAATCTGTGACTCCGTGAGGTAATAATATTCCCAGCGAGCCCACGCCTACAGAAATCCACTCAGCAAGCAAGCTTGCCAGGAGCCCCCTCTCAGTTATAACTAGCTGCCTATCTCCTGCTGCCAGGATGCAGAGAAAAAATGAAAAGCCGTTACCAACTCCATTATAAACCGAGTGACCGACTTCACCTCCCTGGGCTTAGTGACTAGTTCCACTGCCTTTTGGGCACGGAGAAAGAAACATAAGGCAAGGATTAACTTTCCTGGCTTTTGAAGGCATCAAGAGTCAAAACTGCTTGCAGCTGGCATTCAGAGCTCTCTGTTATTCAGTCAGCTTTGATGGATTTATTTTCTTTGCCCTACTTCATAGAAGTTACTGGGGCCAATTACTGCAATGATTGCCAGGGAGCTTTTTATGTGGACGCTAGGTGGCGCTGTGTGCCAGGCTGTCTCATTCAGGAAGGGCCAACATGGTGTCATTAAACCGCTCCTTGAAATTTTCTAACTTGCAATGAGAGTGAAGAGTTGTGTGGTCAAAAAGGCACTCACTGCTTTTAATCTGTGGGTCTCTGCGCCCCGGGAGGCGGTAGAATCCCTCACACACTTCACACTTCCACAATTTTATTCCTCTCCATGGCAAGTGGCAAGATTAGCCTCACTGGTGGTCAGCAGAGTACATGTTTGTTCAATTTGGACTGGATCGCTTTGATTCGCTGTATAAGTTTTGTTATTAATAAAGACCTACAAAGCCTTTTCAATTCATTAATAACACTTCTGGGTCGGGGTGTGTGTGTGTGTGTGTGTGTGTATGTGTGGTGTGAGTGTGTATGTGGTATGGTTTTGCATGTGTGTGTGTGGTATAAAGTGTGTGTATAGTGTATGTGACCATGTGCTGTGTGGAGTGTGTGTATGTATATGTGTGTGAGGGGTACGTATGTGGTATGTGTATACGTATCTGTGAGTTTGTGTGTGTGTGTGTATCCTGCCCCATCCCATTATCACTGCTGCTTCTTCTTCTTCTTTTTCTTCCTCCTCCTCCTCTTCCTCCTCCTCCTCCTCTTCTTCTTCTTCCTCTTCTTCTTCCTCCTTCTCTTTATTTCCCTTCTTAAAACTCAGGACCTTTTCAACTGATAGGAGTCTAAACCTTAGCTGGGCTGTTGTGGGTCATTGTCCCTAAAATAGACTATGTTTTCCTGTGGGATGGATTGTGGTGGCAACAATGGTGGGTGCAGTTGGTCCTCTGGAAGAGACCATAGTGTCTTAGCCACACAGCAGCCCTTGGCTGATGATACGCGTCGACACACAGAGATGATCCAGACCTCCTGGTTCCCTTTGGTGTGCTTTTTTTTCATGACACTCCACTGTCTCCTTAAGTGTGGGTATCTGCACATGCTGGATGAATAACCCATGTTCCTTGATGCTTGAAAACTAGTATCTGTAATCCTTAACGGGTCTGAGGGGGATCACTATTCTAACTTCTGGCAAAACATCAACCACCAAGAGTATGGCTCACCAGAGCTGTCTTCGTCAGGATGCTGAGAGCCCAGGGAAGAGTCGCCTTCCAAAAATCTGCCATGTTCTTCCCAGGAGTCAGGGCAGAGTCCCAGACTGTCTGCTTAGATCTTTCCTTTGAAGTGTCCCCATTCCTTAATCTTTCCATATCCTTCTGCTGAGAGCCTGGCCATGTCCACAAAGGGATGAGGCACTGATTCTGCCCCCTACAGACATCAGCTGGGAGTGCAGGATGAGCTGCCATTACATGAAAACCTGCTTTTGCCTTAAGGTTTTCAGGTCTCAGTGGTTGGGATTATGGACCTGGAGTCAGGGCTAGTTTGGTTTAGGCTACTGGGCATGTAGTCTTATCCTAATTACCGAAAGACTGACATGTCTGCAGTGAAAGGTCCACTCTGGTCTCTGATGATACACTTCCACGGCACCACAGCCCAGCACACTGAGTACTCTCTCTGAAGAAATTAGCTGCCTTCCACTAATTTGGAAGTTTCTGCTCATGAGAGGCCGGCTGCTCACCCCAATTATAAGAAAAATGTCTCAGATTTCACACTTTTTCTTACTCCCTTTAAATTAACACGTGAAAATCTTTACAAATACCACTAGTTGCTATTAAATTAACTACAATAGAAATGTGAGTGTTGGCAGGAAGGGGAGGTTGAGGCATAGAGCTATCAAACTTTCTAGAGAAACAAAAATAAGCAGAATATGAGCCACTGTAGCTCACAGACTCTGTAGGGAGCACCTGTTTAATTATGGGTAAGCCTCTTGTTATCTGCTCTGAGAGGAAGGCAAGGGTGAACAGTCTATGACTGAACAGTGGATGAAATGAATGAATATATGTCATCTGTGATTTTACTTTATATCATTGATTGCCTTTCCTAAAAAACGTTATTTCAGTATGTGAAGCCTATCAAAAGCAGAAGATATACTAAGAAGTATCCACTCACTCTGAAATTCAGAAAACGACAGAGCTTGGAAGGAAGGATGAGATGTGTGACTGAGGTACTCCTTCCCAGAGCTGGCAAGAATGATTGCATGCCAGCTCAGCTGGTGCTGTTCAAATGGCATTTCTCTACCTAAGAAGAAAGCCTTGCCTGGCCTTGGAACATGAAGGAGCACACAAGCAAGACAGTTAAGGCTGGAAATGGCAAGTTTAGTACAGAATAGTCCCCCAAACACCTCTTTTTCTCCACCAAGATCACGGTCCTCAAGATAAGCAGCCAGCTAGCTGGAAGCATAATGGGAGGTCTTGGATTCAAAACATCACAAAGGAGTCGCTACCACTCTCTGCAAGCCCTGCATTACTGGTAAGTGAGACATGCTTGGGGGAGTCTGGAGATTCGTGGAAATGTGAAAGCCAAGAAACACTTGAGCACTTCCTATGCCTTCAAATGTGTTCCCCAAGTACACACATCTCAATGGGGAGGGTATGAAAGTCTAACTCAGCCAAGGTGCTTGAAGAAAACTTAGGTCCAAACCATTAACTGAACACCAAAGAATACCAATGGAAGAATGACCTTTAGATAGCAAGATTAAAACTAGAAATATGCCAGGCATAAAGACACAAGTTTGTCATGCCATCACGGAGGGCTATAGGATGCAGAGTTCCAGGCCAGCCCGAGTTAGAAATCAAGACTGTGTCAAAGAATTGGAGGTAAACTACCAACCCAAATGAGAAAACACACACACACACACACACACACACACACACACAACACATGAACTGGAAAAATCACATGTCAGAGGTATCACTGGTTACAACCATTGAGGAATTAATTCCACCATGTAACTTACTAAATAGGTAAAAACCACATAAGGGAAAATGGGCTCTGTGGCCCATGCTTTAGGAGGGAGGAAGCAATCCCAGGCTGACTCTGAGCGGCCTATAGGCTGAGTTAGCTGGCAGACAAGACTTCAGAGAGGTACTATAAAAATGCTCAAGCACTTAAGAAAAGAATGCTTAAAAGGCTAAATGAAAAATATGCTAATGACTTGTTAACAAATGAAGAGTCTCAATAGAGAAATAAAAACTAAGAACAAAATGGAAATTCTAGAGCTTAAGAAAATAACTGAAAGTTTTTTCTAAATAGGATCAACTGAAATTTTGAACCAGTCAAATAAGAGGAAATTTGAAAACAGATGAATAGCCATAATTAAATCTGATGATCAGATATAAATAAATGAAGTAAAAGAAGTCTCTACAGATAATGTCAAGAATTCCCAGCATAGGCAAGGAGAGTCCTAGAAAAGGCCATGATAAAGGAACAGAGAAACAGCTGTAAAATTTATAGCTGAACTCTCTCAGAATCGGTTGGACATGCATTAAATAAAATAAACACAAGGAGAACTCACATGAACTGCACAGAATCCAAACTGCTCAGAACTGAAAAGCAAGCATAGAAAACCAGGATGGGACAGGAGCAGATGATTTCTCTATGAACAAAAGAGAGATGTGATGATGAGCAGGTGCTGCTTGTGGTGCTTTGGATGGGATGACCCCCATTCTCCAGTATTCAAATATTGGTCCCAGTTTGTAGCACTCTGGGGAGGCTTGGGAGGCATGGTCTTGAAGGAAGTATGTGACGTGACAGGGACAAGTCTGGAGAGCTTGAGGACTTCCGCCATTTTGAGTTTGCTCTCTCTGCTTCCTCTTTGTGGGTAGAGATATAGCTGCTGCCTCTTCTTCACCATCATGGACTATATTGCCTTTGAGACAGAAAGCCAAGTAAACCCTTCCTTCTGTAGGTTGCCTTGGTTACAGTGTTTTGTCACAGCAATAGAAAAAACAACTAATGTAACTCCCTAGAGACAATGTTACATACCCAGAAACCAGGGGAATGGTATGTTCAAAAAATTTCTCCTTAGATATCCTGTATCTAGAAAAAAACCCTGTTGTTCAGAAAGAAAACAAAGACCCTTCTAGAGAAAGTTCTTTGACAGCATCATGAGAAACATTGAAATTTAAGTTCTTTAGGATGGAAGGCAATAGTCTCATGTGGTCAGACCATGGGATCGAATGAAAAGAGCCAACAGTGTCACTGAAAATTTCTACTTCTACTTTTCTTTCTGTTAACATCTTCCTAAGACTTTTTGAAGCAATGATGACATGCCGAGGGCATAGGCATGGCATGCACTGGCACAGCAGATGCAGGAACAGTGCTGCAACAGAACCAGACAATGAAGTTGCATTATTCACTACCTTTTGTTTAAACAGCACTCAGAAGGAATCACAGTAAAAATGTTTAAAAAGATGTAAATAAAGCTTTACTATTTCAAAGGGTACACTAACATCTCTATTATATATATATATATATATATATATATATATATATATATATAGCAAAAATAGTGATGGAGGAGCAAGAATTAGGACAAGAATGTTATATGGAAATTGCAAAAATGTAAGTGAAAGTTGAATGATAGCAATAATTATGTGAAGTATTATTAATTCAATATTCCAGTCAGAACACAGAAATAATGAAATTGAGTAAAAATGCCTGCTTTTTAAGACAAAAACTTCCAAATATATATGGAAAATGATACCCCTTAAATAGAGTAATGCATGGAGAACTCAAGTAAACAGTATAGTAAATTATGTCTCCTATCTAATTACACAGTTTACATTTATACTGGAAGGGGAGTATCTCATTCTAGTAATACAAGCTTCCATTTGAGTCAATTGCTGTAACAAACTAATCAGATTAACAAAAGGAAGAGACTTAGAGCATATAAGAATGAAGTAGACACAGAAAGGCAATAGAAATTAGCAGTGAAAGACACTTTAACTAGAATGACCAAGAAACTAAGAGAGAAGAAAATCTTCACCCAAAATGGGAATAAAAGGAAGGCATGACTACACATTCCATAAAGACAGGGCCCAGCTGTTAAGGGCATTACTGCTCTTCCAGAGTACCCTGGTTCATTTTCTCAGCACCCACATGGTGGCTTGCCACTACCTGTAAATCAAGTTCTAGCACCATCTTCTGGCCCTGGCGGGAACCTGCACACAATGGCTACATACTCAGACACACACATACGCATGTTAAATAAATAAATAATTTTTAAAAAAATTTAAAAGGTTTATGAGAGTATGAACTACTTCATGGGAACTAATTTAATACTTAGGTGAAACACAAATTTCTAGTGATACACAAATTACCCGACAAAGATACATTAAAATATTACATTTAGCTATAGGGATTACTAATGCAAAATTTCCTCACAACGTCTAAGCACAAATTGCAGAATTCTGTAAAACATTTAAAAAAGAAATAAAAATTCTCATCCTACAAAGACCTTTGCAGAACAGCAACCATGGAACACCCATAAAATGTTCTATATGAAGCCAGTATTATCTACTGAAGCCAGGAAAAGACACTGAATAAAACACTAGGGACCAGTAGCCTTTATGGATAGAAATGGAAATTTTCCTAAGAAATCTAGATGCATTACAAATGGCTGAAAGTAACTTGAAAAACTGTTCAACATTTTTAGCTATCAGAGAAATGCAAATCAAAACATTTGAGATACCACCTTACACCTGTCAGAATGTCTAAGATCAAAAACACAGATGACAGCCTATGCTGGAGAGGATTCGGAGCAAGGGATACACTCCTCCATTGCTGGTGGAGTGTAAACTTGTACAGCCACTTTGGAAAACAGTATGACAGTTCCTCAGAAAACTGAGAATCAATCTCCCCAAGGATCCAGCAATACCACTACTTGGCATTTACCCTAAAGGTGCACATTGCTACTCCAAAGGCATTAGCTCAACTATGTTCATAGCAGGGAAGAAGAGTCTGTATGAGTAAGAGGATCGGTATTGTGAGGAAAATTCTCACAGTGATGGCTGGCTGGAGCTCTGGGGAGCTCACTGAACTATTGGAATGTGGAGCTGGGCCCTGGATAGGTGACTATCCACTGACATGGGCAGTATGTGGAGCCTGGGCTGGGGGGAAGTCAGACTGTGTTTCTATTCACAGACTGGCACTTCTGGAGCCCATACCCTGCAGAGGAACACCTAGCCCAGTCTTGAAATTAGGATGAGAAAATCGGACTTGCCTGGAGTGGATGCTGAACTGATGATCTTGCCCTTTGCAGGGAGGGGATGGGGAGGAGAGAGGCTGAAGGCAGACAGGAAGGGGTTGGGGAGGGGAAGGAAGGGAGAGTAGGGGGTACATGGATAAAAAGACTTTGTTTTATAAATAAAACAAAGAAATTTAAAAAGAAACCTAGATGCACATTAGAAGAATTATACACATTAGCAGAATTAATAATGTAAAATCTTTACCTTTTTAAATGAATGTAAAATAACTATCAATAGTACAACAATAATAATACAGAAAAATCATCTGATGAGACTATTGTGATTTAAGTTGTAAAAATTTTAGGAATTAATGACTACTCTTCAATTTGGTAAAGCACATCACAGAAAACCTATAATTAAAATCACACTGAGTAGCTCAAGATTGAAGTGCATTCTCCTATGATCAGGAATGATGGAGGGACATGGAGCCTTGCACATTCTACCCAGAACTGTGAGACAAGCAGGCCATGCAAATAAAGGGATGTGGATAGAAGAGCAGACTTTGTGCATCCATTCCTCGGGGTGTTAAATGTGATGTTGGAAATGTAATACCTACCAGACAAGTAGTCAGTGAAGATGTAGATAACAGAGTGGAAGGAATAAGGGGGTGAGCTGCACACAGTGATTCTCAGCTGTTATCCTGGCACTTTGGAGGCTAAGTTGGGTGTCAAGAGAAAATGACCATGACTCAATACCATCCTGAGATATAAGGAAATTACTATGTCAACTATGGATAAGTAGCAAAATTTTAAATCAAAACACATCGGGGGAGAGAATAAATAAACTATTTCTCAGAGAAATGTGCTACTTCAAGCCTTATATGCTGAACCTCTATCTTGGACTTATATTGTATACTAGACAATTGTCTTAGAATTTCTGTTGCTATGATAAAACAACATGAGTAAACGTTTGGGGAGAAAAGGGTTTATTTCATCTTACAAGTCCCAGGCCATGCTCCATCACTGAAGGAAGTCGGGGTAGGAACTGAGCAGAAGCCATGGGGCAGGGCAGGAGCTGTGGAGAAAGGCTGCTTTCCAGCTTGCTCAGTCTGCTTTATTATATTACCTAGTGATACTTGCCCACACACAACTGTGCCCTCCATGGCAATGATTAGCTATGAAAATTCCTTTTGGACTTACCTATGGGTTATCTTATGGAAGCATTTTCTCAATTAAGATTCCCCCTTGCCAGACCAAAATTAATTTTCAAATAAAGATGATACTCTGCAACTTTTTGTAAGGATGGAAAGAAATCTGCTCAAAGCATAGGTATCAAAACATTAGGAAATATGAAAATTTTCTGTTTCCCTCCCACAGGCAGGACGCTCCACCTTTTGCTTTTCCACAGGGAAAACTTACTGTAAATCTACCAGTTAACTGTGGGCACGTACGTAAAGATTATTATCCTCAATATTCCATCATGGCTACCTGGCTCATGGCGTTCTCATCTTGAACATTCCACAGACTCTGCTGGCCACAGTTAAAGCTATAACATTTAAACTTAGGCACATCGCCATGAGCGTTACAGTTCCCAGCCTAAGAAGAAAATGAAAACAATAGAAACTTTTACAGTTTCTCTCTAACACCCTAACTTTTTCCATTGTGATTTTGAACAAGTAGGGGGATTAAAAAGAATATAAGTATATTTTTAGTAAGCATCATAGATCCAGATAGAAACAAATTTGTATAGATAAAAGCTATGTGCTCATGCATGATTACACATGGCTATCTGCACCTACTTCTCTCTAGTTGACCACCTACGTCTCACCACACTTCACCACAGAGACACACCAATGGTCACAGCACTCCACTGTCTTTGCCACGATCCTGTTTAAGAACATCCATAGCAAGAGGATCTTCTAAAAGACTTCCTCCATCACCCATCTCACCTAGCTTCTCAGAAGCAAGAAAACATGCAGGGGAATCATGCAATGAGAACAGCCCCTCCTTGAAACTCATTTTGTAAAGAAAGTTAAACCTTTATCTGTATTCTTGCTGAGGAGAACAGAAAGGGAACTGCTGAGCTCAGTCACCTTTGGGCCCCCATCCTTTCTGTCAGCAAACCCCTCCCATCCCTTAGACTCAGACTTTGCTTCCCTAGCTTTCTATTTGTCTACCGTGATAGTAGAGACACAAGGAGTATAAGGGCTCTAAAGAGATCACCTGCCTTCCCATTTCACCATGCGATTATTTAATCAATACTTACCCTTGGCTTTCCAGTATAGTGTTGTATAATTCTTGCTACTAATATAAATTGTCAGATATTATAATAACACTCTACAGCAACATTGCAGGGTCTGGGGAGGTGGTTCAGGGGCTACAGTGCCTACAAGCAGGAGGACCAGTGTTCAGATCCCCCATACTCACATAAACACTAGGTAAAGCCTGTAATCCCAGCACTCAGGAGGCGGAGGCAGAGACAGAGGATCCTCAGAGCAGGCCAGCTAGCCAGACTAGACAAACTGGTGGGCTCTGTATTTAGTGAGATATCCTACCTTAATGTGTACAGTGTAGAATAATCAAAGAAGACACCCAACATTGGTCCCTGTCATCCATGCACACACATGTGCATGCACATGTACACACACAGATGCAAACATGCATTGACACACATATATACACAAGCAACATTGTTTATAAAATACATTTAATATGAGTCACATGTATCTACTATATTTATTTCTTTTGAAGTGCTATAAGACTCCATTCTAAGAATATGTGACCCGAGATTATTTCTAATTTGGGCTATTTATATACCATTACTCTGAAAGTCTGTATTTCTTTGGATATGTAAGTGTTATTCTAGGATAACAGTGAGTGCTTTTACTATTATAAATACATAAAAAGTTTAACTTAACCTTCAATTTTATCTAAATTATTCCAAATTAGTCTCCAAAGTACATGTTTACTCCTCCCAACACTCTGTAATCTCCACTATTCTGTCTCCTACACTTTATATCAGCAAAATTAGTCCTAGGATAAGGATAAAAATAATCATTTTATTTACCTCTCTTTTGCCTATGATAAAGAAATTTGATGCATTGCATTATGCTGTATTTAAAATTTTCACAAGACAACTCATGAGAACAAGTGTCCCCTCATCTTTGCACAGTCCCAAGTTTCCACTGTGGATGCAGACTGTTCATTTGCAGACAAGCTATGAGCCTCAGTACTGTACAGTTGTCTACACACCTGAGTCGTCTGTACTTGCTGGAGATGATGAGACCTGGTGCAGATGTGCTACTGTAGAGTTGGTACAATCAACAACAGGGCAGCCTGCAGCCATTTCAGTCATCCCTGGTGACTGGCTCCATTACCTCCTGCAGGCTAAGGAGCCCACCAGTCTACAGTGCGAAACAACAAAGCAGGAAGTGAAGTGGGAGGAGCAATTCCACAGCTCAGCTCCTCATTACCTCACAGAACATCCCAGATCCAAGATAACTGCATATTCAAATGCTTGATATTGCGCTCCAATCCCCTTTCTTTTCGGGCTCCTTGGAACCATGAAGAAAAGCTTGTGTTGTTATAAAAAGTATTCTACATCTAGAACTGGGTTTCTCTTGTAATACATATTTCCTTTCATTTCATGTGTTTGAGTACATGCCTATGTGTATGTGTGCTGTGTGACTTGGGTCCTCTAAGTCCAGAGGAAGAAGTCGTAGCCCCTTGAACTGGGGTTACAGGTAACTGTGACATGCCATGTAGGGGTAGGACTGAAGCTAGGCCTCCTCCAAAAATATTCCCAGCTACTGAGCCATCTCTAGCCCTTCGGTTTAGTGTTTAACTGAAACAAAAACACTAGTGACCATGATGATGATGATCAGAATGAGTGTTTACTAAGGAAGCAAGTCATTTTAAAGATAAGAGAGAGAGATGCTCACAGTGACTGGGTGTGTAGTGGGATTATGCTAGTAATGTGAATATTTGTCCCGCCTATGGATTTAATAAAAGCTGATTGGCCAAAGGCAAACAGGAAGTGTGGGTGGGGTTACCAGGCTAAGAAAACTCAGGAACATCTCAGAGCAAAGACAGACACCAGACAGATGCCAGACACAGATGCCACAGTTGCTGGAGCTGCCAGGAGATGCACATGAAATGTTGCTGTGAGAAAAGGTACCAAGCCACACGGCTGAATGAGATGAAGGAGCTAGCAAACTATATGCCTGAGCCCTAGGTCAATCGGCATAAAAATAATACAAGTGACTATGTGACTCTGTGGGACTGTGAAACTGCGGGGCCAGAACCATTTACAACAAGGTTTATACTCTGAATACAAAAATGTGATGTCTCTTCTACAAATTTATTTCAGGTTAGAATTTAGTGAAGATTATTTTTCATTCTTTAGGCTGCCATCTTGTCCAAATAAAAGTGTCCTTTGCCTTACAGAAGCTTCTCAGTTTCAGGAGGTTCCATTTATAAATTGTTAATCTTAGTGTCTAATGGGTGCTCTGTTCAGGAAGTTGTCTCCTGTGCTGATGTGCTCAAGGCTATTTCCCACTTTCTCTTCTATCAGGTTCAGTGTATCTGGTCTTATGTTGAGGCCTTTATCCACTTGGACTACTTGACTTTTGTGCAGGGTGTTAGATCTATGTCTATTTGTATACTTCTACATGCTGATATCTGATATGCTCATGTTGAATTTCCACCAGGGAGGCTAGCCACGTTGTTATGAGTGGGGATTTTATTGCTACCTACAGAGAATGAGAACCCAGGTCGATCACCTAGCTCTGCACAGCAGAAGGGGGTAAGTGACTGTTGCCCCAATGGGCAGGGGTTTTTAAAGAAAAACCTACGTAATCAAGATGCAGCATACCTTGATGTTCCAGGATTGGGCAAAGGGGTAAGGTGCAGCAGCCATTGGAGTTTTCTGGTGCGAATCCAATCTTTGAATCCATTGGCTGCTGCGGAAGTTCCCTCACAGACCTAGGCCCTGCCCCCAGAATGAATCCAGGTCCTTACAATATCCAGTTGTGCCGGCACCCTTTGTTGAAGTTGCTTTCTTTTTTCCATTGTATTTTTTGGGGGCTTCTTTGTCAAAAAGTGGGTCTCCAGAGGTGTGTGGATCTATGTCTAGGTCTTCTATTTCATTCCATTGATCCAGCTGTCTGCTTTTATGCCAATGTCATGTGGTTTTTATTACTAGAGATCTATAATAAAGCTTGAGATGAGGGATAGTGATACCACTGTACAGGATTGTTATGGCAATCCTGGGTTTTTTGCTTTTCCATATAAAGTTGAGTATTATTCTTTCAAGGTCTGTGAAGAATTGTGTTGGGATTTTGATGAGGGTTGCACTGCGTCTGTAGATTGCTTTTGGTAGGGTGGCCATTTTTACTATGTTAATCCTTCCTATCCATGAGCTGGGAGATCCTTCCATCTTCCAATGGCTTCTCCAATGTCTTTCTTCAAAGACTTCAGGTTCTTATCATACAGTTTTTCACTTGCTTGGTTAGAATAACCCCAAGGTATCTTACATTATTTGTGACTATTGCAAATAGTATTGTTTCCCTGATTTTTTCTCAGCTGGTTTATTGTTTATATATAGGAGGGCTACTGATTTTTTCTTTTAGTTAATCTTGTATCCACTTCACTGGAGGTGTTTGTCAGCTGTAGGAGTTCCCTGGTAGATTTTGGGATTGTCTGTGTATATTATCATGTCATCTAGGAATACTTTGATTTCTTCCTTGGATGGATCTAGAAATGATTATCCGGAGTGAGGTAACCCAGACCCAGAAAGACAAACATGGTATGTATTTGCTCATAAACACGCTATAATTCATAGACCCAGAGAAGCTAGGTAACAAGGAATGCCCAGGAGAAGATACATGGATGTCCTTGGGAAGGGGGAACAAAAAGTATCTCCTGATTGGACTGAGGGTGGGTGGGGATGGAAACATGAGGGTCATTTTGGGGAGTGGATAGAGGGAGAGAGTAATAAAGAGAGGGCTGAAAGGGGGCATTTTGGGATCAGATAGGAACTCCCAGGAATCTACAAGTAAGTCAAGACTCTGAGCAATGTGGATATGTAGCCAGAACTGGCCATCTCCTGTGACCAGATTAGTGACTATTCCAATTGTCATCAGAGAGCCTTCATCCAGTAATTGATGGAAACAGATACAGGCCCACAGCCAAACATAGGCTGGGCTCAGGGGGATCGTAGGAGGCAGAGGGGTCAAGGATACCACAAGAAACCCACAGAATCGACTAACCTGGGCTCATAGGGGCTCACAGAGACTGAGCCAACAACCTAGGCCCTCTGCATATGTGACAGGTGTATAGCTTGCTCTACATGTGGGACACCCAAGGGTGGGAGCAGGGCTGTCCCTCATGCTGTGGCTGGCTCCTGGGAACCCATTCCTCATACTGGTTCACCTTGCTCAGCCTTCATACAAGGGGAGGCGCTTATTCTTATTGCAGCTTGGTATGTCAGCTTTGTTGATACCTATGGGAAGCGACAGGAACAGTGAAGTGGATTGAGAGGGGCCAGAGGGAAGGTGTGGGGCAGAAATGACCGAGGAGGAGGAGGAAAACTACAGTCAGGGTGTTAAATAAATTATTTAATTTAATTCAAAAAAGAATTCAGAGAAAACTAGTCCGTCCCCCCCCCCCCCGCTTTATTCCATTTTTGGAGAGATGGCCTTTGTGGCTATAAACTAGGAAAAGTGGCTCCACCCCACAGACAGCTCTGGGCAATCCGGGAGCGCAGTTGCTGGACACACCAAGTATAGCTTGTAGCTTTCTGCTCTTCTGAAGCTCCACCTCCTATGGTTTTCAAGTTCGGCCATCTAAAGAGAAGAAACGCTGACTTTCAGAGGATATTCAAGGCCAGTGATGTCAAGAACTGCAGTGTAATTCCCAACTGTACCAAAGAGACTTGGAGGATATCCATTACATTTCCAGCTCCTGCAGGTCATCACACCTGGCTTCGTCCTGTGTAGTGCAGCATCTACCCAAGATGGCTATGCTGAGCAAGCAGTCAGTAAATACAGGGAAAGGGTGCAGGCTGTGTACAGGGCCTGTTGCTCTCTGCAGGCCTGGTATGGGCCTGAAACCCTGAGTATTCTCAATTCATGCAGGGCTTTGTGCTATAAATGAGTTCTCTCTCCCTGCTTGCTGTGCGCCAGGTTTTTGTCCATCTGTTGCCATTATTTCCCTCACATTTCACAGCTCTGTTGTATTGCATGTGGTTATTCTTCGGTGGGTCATTATGGCATCTGGCTGCCCACCTTGCGAATGCCCTGTTTCAGTCCACCATGTAGCAGCTGCCTGCATACCCTGCCCCCTTGAACAGCTTTACAGGTCCTGCCCAGTCAAGCCTGGTTGCAGAAATCATCATTCCATTGCTTGAGGGTTGGCTGAACTCCAGAGCTTGGTTACAGGGGTCCTTGTTCACTGTCTAAAGTTCCTAAAGATAAGTTTCTTATAAACCAGATGTGCTGGCCACAAGGAATTTCAGTTTCAAGGTTGTGTACAAGGATGCATACAGCCAAATCTTTAACAGCTGTCATTATTTTTAACAGTAAAGGACATCATATTAATAATAATAGAGAGAGATTCTCATTATATAGGAAGGCTGGACTTTCAGAAACCCCACCCCTCATCCAGAATTGATTTTAAAAGAGGAACAATGCTGCTGCTGTACGATTCATATGCTCTCTTCTATTCCCTTAAGGAGATGATGTCTAATGATTTGTAGCTATTAGCACAAGGCTCGGATCCTGTTCTATACCATTTGGAGAACTGAGTAAATTGATTGTCTAAGGCCCAGGCCCCCATTTTCCTATTGGAATTTGCCAGACTCTGTTTATATCCAAGCCTATACAGTGTGTCCAAATCTCAGAGTTCTCATGTTTTGTCTATGAAATAAAATTCATAGCCATTGTCACAGCCATCTTTCTAAACTTTTTCCTTTCTTTTATATAAACCATATGATTTTAAATGTATTTAGCCTAAAATATGCCCAAACAATATTAAGATTATAAAACAGATCAAAAAGGAAACATTGCTAGTGACTTATGAAGCCTGGCCTAAGTACTGCACCCTTTTTATTCACCCAGGATACATGATAAGACCCCAATAGCTGCCTGAAACTACAAACAGGCCATAGGTTTTCCCCCATAAGTACATACCAATGACAAAAATCTAACATTTAAATTAGGCACAGTAAGAGTACTAAACAGCACTAAATAATAACAAAACAGAATGATTTTAACAACCTATCATGGTCAAAGTTATTTCAACTTACGTATCATTTATGTCATTCTTATTCAATGCTTTTAGAACACCGTTAGCTTCTGGAAGTGAAATCTCTGATAATGGAGCACACAGTTCCATTTAAGAGACATGGACAAAGCATTCCTCTGCCATCTTTTCTGCTCCATATCTCAGCCCAGGTGGCGGCAGAACATTCTGTGGAGTGAAAAGGCAGGAAAGTCAGTCAGGTCTAGAGAAGAGGGGAAGAGAAAGCAGGTCAGGAAGGAGGAAGAAATGGGACCTTTGGTGTTTTTCAAAGACAGTTCAGAATCCAAGCTAGACCCTGGTCAAGCTACTTTGTTCCTGGTGTCAGTAAATACTACTACACCCCATGAGATTGTTATTATTTCTATTGTTCAGATATTGAACCTGAGATTCAGAAAAAGGACCATGTGCCCCCAAGATCAAGTTCATCAAACTGGCAGAGCAAGAGTTGATCTATTTCATTCCTTTTTGGCTAAAAGAAGCATCACTTTGCAAGGCCAGCAGCTTAACCTTCACCAGAATCAAGGCCAACGTAAATGACCTTGAGGTTTTATTTAAGGTGAAATAGGAAGGAGATCAACATCTCCTTTCCTGATGGATTTCATTAAGCTGAGCTCCTGTGAATAAGAAACATGGGATGGCAGACCCAGAGTTGTACTTTTTCATGCTGTTTAAATGGGGTAAAAAGATAAACTAGCTTCTAAAGTCAGTAGCAAAAATAAAATGAGTTTCCTTCTCATGCCATCTTAAACCAGTTTCAGATAATAAGTTTTAAAATTCTCTTAAACAGCATTGCAATTGGACTAATAATTAGGCTGCTGAAATAAGCAAGGTACCATGATACGCATGCAAGATGTGCCCACAATGAGCCTAAATAAAACCCTTCTTTTTGTATCATAACAAAAAATAATTAAAGCGAGAAAACATTATGACAACTCCCATCCCAGGCTGGAACTTAAACGCATTTTCCTTCCTTCAGAACTTCCCAGGACATTCCTATATTTCCTACAACTGCCAACACCATTCTAAGGGTACTTCTACCAAGCCCTGACATTTTTGTTCCTGTGCGCAGTACTATTCCTCACTTTGAATGTAGTTATTTAAGTCCAACAGGAAAAGGGACTATAGTACTACACAAATAAATCTTTATTACTGTCAGCATTGTTAAGGAATTGCCTAGTTTGAGAGGTTCTTCCTTTGAAATCAACACCTTACCGGGGCAGAGAGGTTCCTGCTAGGCATTTTAAATTAAGGAAGACAGTTTTATTGTCAAGGCAGGTCAATCAAATTATAATTGGCTCTAATTTACACTCCCACCAGCTGTTAAATTCTTTACCCAAAGCACTCAAAATGGCGTGAAATTCTTGCTGGCTCTGTGAAAGCTTCAAAAAGAATCACCCTCATTCAGATCCCTCACACCAAAAGGCCTTATTATTTTTCACCAGCCATGAGGAAAAAGCCCTTTTTCTCTCAGGCTGGAGATTATGGCTGGGAGAAGGCAGGCTGAGCAGAACTAGTTTTTCCTCCATGAACACCAGTCAGTAAGAAAGCCACAGAGCAGTGAGGAAAACTTCCAGGTAACATCCACTGAGGCCATGTTCCCTTGCTAATGGAATTCATACTGCTGGGGAAGCCATAAATTGAGCATTAGGACTGAAGACAAGGTATTGTTTGGGGTAGGTGTGTGCATGCTGGTTATGGGGAGAAAGCCCCTGATGCTTTGGATAGTTGAGGGCTCTGAATAATCAAAAGTAGGAAAGATCTTCTCCAGGCAGACACACACCCTCCAGAAAACTGAAAAGCTATGACCAGTGAAGTGAAATGAATATGAAGTACCACTCTGCTACCTCCCCAGGGTCCAGTTTCTGACTTCCATATAATTTTTGAGACTCTGTCAATATAATGAGGAGAAAGTCTGAACACATGGAAAAATAACAACAAAGCCAAATAGCCAACATGACCTTCATTTTGGATGAATTTTTGGAGAATCTGTTGGGCTGCTTCTAAGTAAATTAATTTAAATAACTGAACAGGTGTTTTTCTATTCTTGTTAACTGGCTTCAGGGACATGGGGAGGTGGTTGGTGGGTAGAAAATGCAGTGAAGAACAAATGACTGAGATTTGGATTTGGAGTAGGCCTCAGAAAATAGAACTTCGTGAAGACAAAATAAAATTCTGGGCTAGAAATAAGAGCCAGATAGCTCCTGAACAGACTTTTAGGGAGCAAGGTAGAATTGCAACCTTATGTTAGGGTAATCATTACAGTGTCTAACAGAGCAAAATGACAGATTCAAGCTCCCCCAGACAAAAGCCACCATCTCAGAAGTTTTCATCTGAGGACATACACCTTTCAAATATCTTTTGTGAAGAATTACTTTGCATCACACAGGGAAATACTAAAAACAGTAAAAATACTAAAAACAGAAAATAGAATGGGACTGCTTAGTCCATATTCTCATGCATATGAATGCATATTTATTTCAGATACACAGAATGACCACAGAAAATGCTAAACAAAAGTAGTTCTTTCCAAATAAAATAGGTTTACAGGAAAGTTTTAAATATTTTTCTTCATTTTCTGGTTTGTTTTGTTGCATTTAACTTTACAATGACTGACACATATTATTTACACCAATGAGTAGACTTTGCTGTGATATTTCCACACGTACACTCATCACACAGCGGTTGCATTCATCTGCTCTTCTTTCGCTCTCCGTCCCCTCCTGTTTGGGATTTTATTTTATTTTTGTATACTTTTTACTGGAGGGCAATTGTTAAGGCAGTATCTCACTGTGCAGCACAGGCTGACCAAACTCACAACCTCCTGCCTCTGCTCCCCAAACACTGGTAGGATAGGCATGCACTGCTGGACCCCTTTTTATAAACATAAACAACAAAAACATGTGCAACCAATGGGAGTTTATAACACAGTGTTACACATTGTACACAGGTGTACAAAATGCTCTATGTAGTTTATTTTGCTAAACTAAAGAAAATCTCCTAGGACCCAAGATTTAGGACAAAAACCACATCACTATTGGAACAAGAGACACAGAAAATCTGGAAGGGTGCAAACTTCCTTGAGATAGTTTTCCAACTTGCTCACCATCTTTCAGAGCCATAGGTGACCATGTGCCTTATGATGTGCAAAGCGAGGCAGATACTGTGTCTTTCTGCCCAAATGATGACCACATACTCTTCTACAGCCATTGTGACAAAATTCCACAACATGGGGGGATGGGGACCTAAGCAGAGATTTACTGTCAAAGTGAAGGAACACACCAGTTTTGAGGCTAGCTTGGTCTAAATTATGAAAGCTGTTTTTAATAAACAAATTCAGATACTAATAAAAATACCCCATCAACAAAACTTTACAAGGAAAATGCATGAATAAGACTCTGTGTATGTTACAGAGTCTTTGAGGATGAGAAAAGAGAAAGTAGAAAAAATAGAAAACACTCAGGGCAAAATATTTTTCACACAGCATACTTTTAATGTTAGTGAATTATTTCTGTTACCTTATTGTTAGAAATACGAGAACAAACGTTAGATCAAAGCGTACGTGTGTGTGCATCTGTAAGTGAACAGGCTAAGTCTAGACATCCTACAAGCTATATGACAATCTTTGGAGTCCTTAAGCGATCTACCCTTTTTCTTTTGTTATTATTGTTGTTGTTTATTTTGTTTTTTAATTACATGTGTATGAGGGTGAGTTTGTGAGCATTAGAAAATGTGCCTGAAGAGAGGGGAGGAAGGAGTTAGATGTCCTGAAGCTGGAATTATAGTAGTTCCTGAGAAATCCTCTGCCTCCCAGGTGCTAGCTTTACAAGTATGTGCTACCATGCCCCCAGTTTTTTATTTATTGTGATGATCATCATAAACACAAAAAACCTGGAGCTGGAAAATTATTTAGCAGGTTAGTGTACTTTTTGGTCTCCCTGAGGTCCTAGGTTCAGTACTTAGAACTCACCTGATGGTTTCCAACCATCTTCTGGAAAAAAAAAAAAAAAAAAAAAAAAAAAAAAAAAAAAAAAAAAAAAAAAAAAAAAAAAAAAC
>PVIH01009879.1:0-23435 GCA_004025045.1 Sigmodon hispidus | reverse complement strand
GAACGGCCTAACCAGCCGGTAACTACTCCTCCAGTCACATGACCGGAGAGCAGCTTTTATCTTATTTTTTGTGTGTGGGGGATATTTGTGCCCCAAAGTTGAACACCAAGTGTAGCATGAATTCTAGTTGTATTAAAAGAAATCGGGGAGCCAGATATCTGGGAAAGGCTGAAATATCAAAGAGAGAAACACCACAGTCAAATCTCACCCAGCTATCTTCCAGCTTCCTCAGCCTCGCTCCTGGTCACTTCTAACCTGCTGTTTTCCTAAACCAGCTTTAAATACCTTCTTCACCCAGCTGTATCCCATCCAGGTTAGGGTTAAAGGCCGGAGCTACTCTATTTGGTAGTCAGCCTTGACCTCACAGAAACACAGAAAGATCTCTGTCTCTGGAGTTATGAGATTAAAGTGTAGGTCACCACTCCCAGCTTTCTCTGTGCTGGGGTTAAAGGTGTGTGCTATTGAAGCTCAGCTGTTTGGCCTTGTGCTCCCAGCGATCCTCTGTATTCCCAGAATTCTTGGAGATCCAGATTGATCTCCCAAGTGATGGGACTAATGGAGTGTGTTACCTCTGCCTAGATTGACTGTGGGTTGATTGCTTGCTATTTCAGGTTTTATTAAATATGCAACATATCACCACAGGGCAATAGGAGGACTTGTCAGCCAAACCATTAACACTGTCCCCACCCTACCCCCTCTGTGTGTGTGTGAGTGTGTGTGTGAGTGTGTGCATGCATGTGTGTGAGTGTGTGTGAGTATGTATGTTAGTATATGTGAGTGTGTGTGAGTGTGTGTATGTGAGTATGTGTGTGTTCCAAACCATTAACATTATTCCCACTCCCACCCCCTCTGTGTGAGTATGAGTGTGTGTGTGTGTGTGTGTGTGTGTGTGTGTGCATGTTCACATGTGTGTTTGTGGGTATGAAGGTAGGTGTGCATGTCAGGGCATGTAAGTGCCAGGGAGTGTTTTCATTAGAGGCTAGCCTGAGGTGCTGGCCCTTGCCTCCCACCTTGCTTCCTGCAGTATAAGCCAGACTACCTGACATGTGAGCTCCTGTCTTTGCCTCTCATTTAGAATCCCTAGAATTAAAGATGCACTACTGTGCTCAGTCTGCACTTGGTCTTGCTGGGAACATGGCCAGCATGGATACAGATGCATCGCATGGATTCTGGGGATCTGAGTGTGTGTATGAGTGGCAAACATTTTGCCCACTGAGCTATCTTTCCACTCTGTAATACAGTACTCCTTTTTCTCATGGAAACCACATGCCCTTTCTCTGCTCTCTCTCTCTCTCCCTCTCTCTTTCTCCCTCTCTTCCCCTCCCCCACTCATTCTCCAATAAACTCAACATGGCTCCTTGGCAATGTGTCTGGGTGTTCCATCCCTCCACACACAAAATACTAACATTGGTACCAAAACCCAAGAGGTCTTCTCTTCTTAGACTTAGGTGCACATAATCTAAGAAAGCCTCATCCAAGAGTCGCTGCCAGGATTGCCCTTCCATTTGCTCAGTCTAAGAATCCATTCACACACCACCGGCCCCAATCGATAAGTGTTCCCCGACTCCTGGCGTTCCCCGATTCTGAAGTTTCTCCATGGAACTCACTCGCAGGGTTATTCCGGATGCCTATCCTCAGGGCTTTGCTGGCAGGCTGAGATAGTATGTGGCGCACACTGTATAACTGACGATTCTTTACAGTGTTGCAGTGTGGATTGGGATTATTTCCTGAAGCCTCCTCCCTAGTGTTGACAAATGCTTGGGGTGATTCGCCATATAGCTACGGCGTGTAGCTAGAGCGGTGTCCCAGAGGATCACTCTAGAAACCAAAGTGTGTTCTAGAGCGTTTTCTGCTTCCCTTGAGACTGCTGTTTAAGTGGCAACTTAAATCTAGCTGGCTCAAAATCCCCTCTGAGTTTAAGTGGCAAAAACAACGCCAGTGACCTCACCAACTTATCTGTTTTTGATCCCCTAGATTATATTTTATGACCACTAACTTTCCAAGCAGATATACGAATGAACAAATGGAGGAGGTTTCCCCTTTCTGCCTCTCTTTGCTTCTAAACCTCCTATTTCTGCTCTTCTGCCGTCTCTCTAAAACCGTCACATCCCAAACTCAACTGCTCATCTTCTTCCCTACTTCCAACCCTAAACAGTCCTATTTATCCTAAATAAGGTTCATCAAGTTTTTGCCCAGTGCCTTAGACCGACACAGCAGGGCACAGAGCAAGACTTCCCATCAGATTCACCTGCCACCACGACCAGCCAAAGAGATCAACTCGTGACCAGACTCCGCCCGTGCCACTCCAAAAAAGCCATTTTTCCAACACAAATCAACTGCTGCCTGCTCCATGTTGCCGACACAACTCTGGACATCTTTCCACTCTATAATATAGTACTCATTTTTCTCATGGAAACCACATGCCCTTTCTCTGCTCTCTCTCTCTCTCTCTCTCTCTCTCTCTCTCTCTCTCTCTCTCTCTCTCTCTCTCTCTCTCTGTCTCTCTCTCTCTCTCCATTCTCCCCAGTCTCTTTTTCTCTCTCTTTCTCTTCCTCTCCCCACCCATTCCTCCAATAAACTCAACATGGCTCTTTGGGGAAAAAAAGAAACCACACGAATTCTCAACTGCAGCACTACGTGTTCCAGTCCATCTGTTTAGAATAAGCACCATCGAGTGGCAGGGGATGAAATAGGCAAAGGAGACAGCGTGGTCACTAATTGCCGTATCACTCATTTCAAAGTCTTCATTCAGGAGAACAGTGGTAACCACTGATTACTCACTGGTCACTACAAATAGTCTTAGCTCCCATTTTGCATCTGCCCCCTAAAATCAAAGTATAACAAAAATTAAAATCAAGACAGAAATGGGACAATAATAAACAAAGTGATGATGCAGAGTCATAGAGAAAACTACAAAGAGTTCCCTATTCATCTGATGAATGCCTGGGTAATTCATCAGATGAATTACCCAGGCATCATGTCTGTCTTCAAATTTTCCATACCTCTCATGTTAATTGGAGCTTTGGTTACTGCACCCATGGGCTGGTGGTGTGTTTGGCTTTTGCAGAAGATGTGCTGCAGGTCTGTCTCTCCTCAGTCCATTAACCTTGGGGGCCTAGTTCAGAAAACTCCACATCTACATCTGTCTAAGCAGAGAAAGAAGGCAAAACTCCCTGGTGGCAGCAGAGTGAGGTAAAATATGGGTGGGCGCGCAGGGACATGCACCCTTATAAAGAGAACTCATAAAACTCTCAATTTCCCAAGGTTACCATGCATGATTTACTGAGTTTTAAATGTCTTACAGATAAAGCTGAGAAACATTTATATGTCAAAAGGTAATGTTTGCAAACACACTGATCCCCATTTTAATCCAATTTTATGTGCGCTTATAAAAAATAATTTAAAGATTAATTGTATGATAAAAATATTTTCAAAATGTAAAATATAGTACAGATTTTGATGCTTCTGACCACAGAGCAAATTAAGTTTTATATCCACTTTTTCAAAACACTCTCCCAACTGAGTAGAGTGGTGCATGACTTTGATCCCAGCACCTGTGGTACAGAGGCAGATGGATTTTTGTGAGCTTGAGGCAAGTCTAGTCTACAGAGTGTTCTAGGACAACCAAAGTTATGTCTCAAAAAAATAAATGAATGAATGAATAAATAAATTTTTAAAATTCCCCCTAAGAAGACTCTCTTCAAATGAAATTTCATTTGTCCTCTTTTTTTATGTGTGATGGTTTTCCTAGGAAGCTGTGGCACAGTGGCTGTGACTCAGATATTGTCTCAGACAAGTATTCACTATACAGAGACCTATGACAGCTCAGACCCTCACCACTGCTGTCATGGCTCTGTTGCTAAGACTCTTTTTCTGTGTCTGTTGATGTTCTGATGACATGGATACATTCATTCTAGCACTTTCTCTATTAACTCACTGAGAGTTAACTTATCCAAAATATCAACGCTAGGGTTTCAGAGATGCTCAGTGGTTAGGAGCAAACACTGCTCTTGTAGCTCTAGCACCTAAGTCAGGTAGTTTAGCAGTGTCTACCTGTACCTCAAGTTCTGAGTTACCTAATCCCCCTTCCAGTCTCTGCAGGTACTCAAGCACATATAATCCCACCTGGACAAGCACAGATAATTAAGAATAAAATCTTATAATGACTATCAATGCTAATGAGATTCTGAAATCTCACAATTGTACTCCAATACAATCAGCTATTCTAATGAGGTAAATTTTACATTTTTTGTGTTAAAACCTTTTTAGAATTTATTTTACATGTTTGAACATTTTATCAGCATATGTGTTTATGAACTACATGTATGCCTAGTGCTTATACCAGGACCCTTTTCTTTTTGGACACCTCCTTGGGCTGCTATCACACTAGGTAGCTTCTACTTCACAGTTATTTGAATCATCAATGACAACTAGATTGGTGAGTACATCAGATTTTTTTTTAAAAAAGGGAGAAATTTGTTTAAGGCAATGGAGGATGCTTGATCTTTCTGTGATCTTTCTCTAGACAATATAATGTTGGAACCACTAAAGGAAATGATAAAGTAGATGGGATTAGCATCATAATGTTTATTATGAATATTTTTGTTTGACTTCTGTTTTACCATTGAAGAAGTCAATTAATGTGACTGTCAAGAAAAAAGTTTTAGAAAATCCTGTTAAAAGAGAACACAAAGATATTCAAACCCAAACAAGAATATAAAGAAGCAATCTCAGCAATATCATCTGAATGGTTTGTGGGGATTTTTTTTGCACAAATAGCCTAAGCTTATCAGACAGCCAGAATTAATATATCAGTAAACTTAAAGAAATCACAAAATGATAAAAAAAATGGTACACAAGTTCGTTGGGTTCCAGTACAAATATTAGAATTAAGAAGAGTCAAAGAAGCAATTATGACATATGGGATGCACTCACCATTTGTAAAACAAAAAGTTAAATCCCTGGTCCTCATGTAACTGGATCATCCCTAAGGACTGGTTAGATGTAGTTACCACTGTTTTGGAAGCTGGGACACTTTCACAGTGGAAAACATGGTGGAAGTAGGAGGGTAAACAATAAAGCAAAAAAGCAGAGCCAGAGGCATATAGAAGTCTACCAAGACCAACCTCTTGGGAAAGGGGATTATGCTGACACAGAAAGGCAATTCTTATATGATAAACATACTCTGGAGTTAATAGCACTTGACAGCACTAAATGCTTGGGATTGGGTTGATGAAACAGGAAAGAAAACCAATTCCTCACAAAAGTAATCCAAAGCCCAAAAGAAACTTTTATAGACTTTTGACAGAGACTTTCTGCAGTGGAAAATAGAATGGTTCTGGATTCAGAAGCTAGCTAAGCAAATAATAATTGAATCACTAGCTTTTGAGAATGCTAATGCACAGTGTAATAAAAACAATAACACTGTTAAAAAACAAGATAAGCACCCTTGGAGGATTGGATTCATGAAACAACTAATGTAGATCCTTAAGATAGTATGATAACTGGTTATTTCTATAGGTATAAGAAAAAGTCAAAATGTTAAATTCTATAATAGTAGAAGGCAAGGCCACATAAAAAGAAATTGTAATCAAGGCATTCCCAGAAACAGTACCTTTGTTAGGAATAATCTCAAGAGAACACTCCTTCCTTCTGGAGTTTGCAGGAGATGTGGAAAAGGTAGACATCAGACTAATGAATGTTAGTCAACAAGGGATAGACAAGGTAACATTCTACCTCCAGGAAACACCACAAAGGGGTTTAAAAAGCCCCCATATCCAATCCAGTGCAATATTACCCTGACATTGTGAAGGAAATACCTTCTAAGAACCATTAAAGTAATTAACATCTATTTTTTGAAAAGAAAAATACTACACTAAATAATAGAGAATCTATAGAAAAAACTCAGAAAAAATTGTAAAAAATATTCTGGCAAACATCTATTAACGAACAAAGGCCAAAATTAAAAGTACAAATAAATTATTTTATTATTAGAGGTTTATTGGACATAGGAGCAGATGTATCAATAATGTTACCAGAGTCATGGCATCCAAGTTGGCCCCTTCAGGAGGTAAATGTTCAGTTTCTGGAAATTGGGCCATTATCCCAGATAAAACACAGTGCAAAATGGCTTGAGTGTATAGGACCAAAAAGACAGGGAGGAATATTAAATCCTTATATGGCTAACATTGCTATAAATTTATGAGGATGAGATTTACTACAACAATGGAACAAAAGATTAACATTCTCCAAAACACAGAAACAAACCATAAACTAACACATATTTCTGGGATAAATATTAGAAGGTATTATGAGAAACAGTTACAAACTATCCAAGCTGTACAGAAACAAGGCACAACAAATGTTGATCTTTCAAAGAAACCCACAGTGCTACTACTAAAATGGCTAATTGATAAGCCTATATGGATTGATCAATGACCATTAACAAAAGAGAAATTGCAGGCCTTAGAGCAGCTGATGTAGGAGCAGTTAAATACTCAGAATATAGAAGAATTGACAAGCCTTTGGAATTCTTCTGAATTTGTTATTAAAAAGAAATCTGGAAAGTGAAGAATAGTAGCAGAATTAAGGGTAAACACAAGGTGATTCACCTAATGGGTTCTCTATGGTCTGGAATTCCTTTGCCTTCTCTTTTATCTAAAGAATGGTCTATTATAGTTATCAATTTAAAAGACTGTTTCTTTACAGTACCTTTATAAGAACAAAACAAAGAAAATTTCGCCTTATAGTGCCCACTTATAATAATTCTCGGCCTGCAAAAGATATCAGTGGAGGATCCTCCCTCAAAAAATGCTGAATAGCCTTCCTCTGTTGTAGATATACGTTAAATATTTAATAAATCCTATAATATCAGAGAGACCACCTAGTCAAATCCTAGGCAGACAACTCAGGAAATCCTTGATCCTTGAATACAAGGATAAACAGCTTAGTCAATCACATACACCTTTAATCCTAGCACAGGGAAAGCTGGGAGTGGTAACCAACACCCTTAGTTCCATAACTCCAGAGATAGAACTTCTTCTGTTTCTGTGAGTTCAAGGCTACATGCCTTTAATCCTAATCTGGATGGGATAGGGTATATAAGGACTCATAGAAACCAGTCTGAGACAGAAGCAACTGGCAGAAGCGACAGGCAGAAGTGACCAGGAGTGAGGCTAAGGAAGTTGCAAGACAGCTGAGTAAGAATTGACTGTGGTCTCTCTCTTTCTCTGATATTTCAGCCTTTCCCTGATATTTGGCTCTGAGTCTCATTCATGCTACTACATTTGGTGCTCAACTTTGAGGCACAAATTCCTTACTCCAAAAAAAAAGCTGCTTACTGGCCAGAACAACATGTGACCAAGGAGTAATTATTGGCTGGTTAGGCTGTTGAGCAAGCCTCCAGCTATAGGCAGACCCAGCCACATGTGTTTCTGTTTCACTTTAGTATGGGTAAGTGTTTCAGACAGTGGCCTCTTTCTCCTGGAGGGTTGTAGGTTCTTTCACTTTCTGAACCCCTCCTTGGGCTGCTATCACACTAGGTAGCTGCCCCACTTCACAATCATTTAAATTGACTCTGACAACTAAATTGGTGAGTACAACAGATTTTTTTAAAGGGGGGAATTTGTTTAAGGCAATGGAGGGTGCTTAATCTTTCTGTGATCTTTCTCTAGGTGATTTGATATTAGAACCAGCAAAGGAAAAGATAAATAAAGTAGATGGAATTATCCTCATAATGTTTATTATGAATAATTTTTGTTGTTTACCTTTTCTATCATTAAAAAAGTCAATTAATGTGAATGCTAAGAAAAAAGTCTATTAAAAAGGAGCTCAAATATATTCAAACACAAGCAGAGAAGTATAAAGAACAGATCTTTGCAATATCAACTAATGCTACAAAATAGCCTGAGTTTATCAGACAGCCAATATTAATATACCCAGTAACTTTTAAAAAATAAAAAGAGAATAGAAATGTAAGAGATCTTAATTGGGCTCTGGTACATATGATAGAACTACAAAGGGTTAAAGATGCAATTGTGACATATGGATGCATTTACCATTTGTAAAACAAATGTTGAACTCTTGGTCTTCTTGCAATAGGATCACCCCTAAGAACTGGTTAGATATGGTTACTGCTGTTTTGGAACCTGGGCCACGTTTACAGTAAAAAACATGGAGGAGGAAGAGGCTAAAATAATACAACAAAGAAGCAAAACCAAAGGCATAGAAGTCTCCCAAGGCCAACTTCATAGGGACTGGATTCGTGAAACAATTAATGTAGATTCTTATGAAGCTAATGATAATTGGGTAGGAGGTATAAGAAAAAGACAAAATGTTAAATGCCATAATTGTGGAAGGCAAGGTCATATACAAAGAAATTGTAATCAAGGTGTTCCCAGAAGCAGTGCCTTTGTAAGAAATAATCACAAGAGAACACCCCTCCCTCCTGGAGTATGCAGGAGGTGTGGAAAAGGTAGACACTGGACTAATGGATGTTGGTCAACAAGGGACAAAGAAGGTAACATTCTGCCTTCAGGAAACACCCAAAGGGGCTTTCAAAAGCCCTCATATCCAATCCAGTGCAATCTTACCCTGCTATCATGGAGGATACACCTCCCCAGAACAATTAATTAAAACCTATTTTTAAAAAAAACACACACACTACACTAAATGATAGAGAATCTATAGGAAAAGAAAAAAACTCAGAAAAAATTGGAAAAAAAAATATTCTGGCAAACGTCTATTAATGAACAAAGGCCAAAATTAAAAGTACAAATAAGTTATGTTATTATTGAAGGTTTATTGGACACAGGGGAAGATGTACCAATAATTTCACCAGAGTCATGGCATCCAAGTTAACCCCTTGAGGAGGTAAATGTTCAATTTTGGGGGATTGGGTCTTTATCCCAAGTAAAAGAAAGTACAAAAGGCTTGAGTGTGTAGGACCAGAAGTGCAGAGATGAATATTAAAGCCATATGTGACTAACATTGCTATAAATTTATGGGGATGAGATTTATTACAGCAATGGAAAACACAGATTAACATTCCTCCAAACACAGAAATAAATCATAAACTAACACATATTTTTGGAGAAATATTAGAAGGTATTATGATAAATAGTCACAAACTATTCAAGCTGTACAAAAACAAGGTACAACAGCTGTTGATCTTTCAAAGACACTCACATAACTACCTTTAAAATGGCTAACAGATAAGCCAATATGGATTAATCAATTGCCATTAATACAAGATAAATTTTAAGGCTTAGAGCAGCTGATGCAGAAGCAGTTAAATATCAGCATATACAAGAACCAACAAGCCCTTGGAACTCTTCAGTATTTGTCATTAAAAAGTAATCTGGAAAGTGGAAGATTGTGACAGATTTAAGGGCAATAAACAAGGTGATCCAACCAATGGATTCTTTACACTCTGGAATTCTTTTGCTTTCTCTTTTACCAAAGGAATGGCCCATTATAGTTATTGTTTTAAAAGACTGGGTTTTTTTTTTTTATAATACCCTTAAAAGAACAAGATAAAGAAAAATTCACCTTTACAGTGCCCACTTATAATAATTCTTGGCCTATAAAGACTTATCAGTGGAAGGTCCTCCCTCAAGGAATGCTGAATATCCCTACACTATGTCAGCATTTTGTACAAAAGCCAGTAGAAAAATTTCACAACAAACTCCCAAAATCCATAATATACCATTATATGGATAACATTCTACTGGCAGATTCAAACTGAAAAAAATGTTTGAGAAAGTGAAAAAAATTTGCCTGCTTGGGGATTAGAAATAGCCCCTGAAAAACACAAATGGGAGATTCTATTAATTATTTAGGCTATAAAATAGACCTTCAAAAAATTAGACCCCAAAATGTACAAATCAGGAGAGATAGATTAAAGACCTTAAATGATTTTCAGAGATTACTAGGAGACACTGCCAATTTATGACCCACTATTGGAATAAAAAATGATGAACTGGATAATTTTTTTAAAATCATAAATGATGACAAGGACTTAAATAGTCCAAGAGAATTGTCACCTGAAGCTGAAAGATTGGTTTTGGTAGAAAAGAAATTACATGATGCACATGTGGATCATGTGGATCCAGATCTTAATCACATCCCAGTTTTCTTGCCCACTAAGCATTTTCCTACAGGAATTTTAATGTAAAGGGAAAATGTTATATTGGAATGGATATTTCTACTACATAAACCCAGTAAAAAATTAAAGACATGTGTGGAAAATATTTCTGAATTGATTTTTAAAGGGAAATTAAGACTTCCTCAATCAACAGGAATGGACCCAGCAGAAATTGTTGTACATTTAACTAATGAAGAAATTAACCAATTATGGATAGAAAGTGAACCTTGGCAAAGAGCCTGCAGTAATTTTTTGGGAGATATTAACAACAAATATCCTCAAAGCAAAAGAATTGAATTTTTAAAGAAAACTAATTGGATTCTTCCTAGTCTTGTATGAGATAAACCAATTACCAGAGCCCCCACATTTTGTACCAATGCAAATAAGTCAGGAAAGGCAGGTTACAAATCAGAAAATATAAGTGAAGTGGCTCAAAGCACTTATAATTCTATTTAAAAGTCAAAATTATATGCTATTGGGATGGTATTAGTGGATTTTACCCAAGCTCTCAACATAGTCACTGACTCTCAGTATGCAAAGTTATTTTACGCAATGAAACTGCTGATTTTATTAATGATGACTCAGAATTAACTTTATTATTTATTCTGTTACAAGAAATAATCAGGACTAAAGATCATGCCTTCTATACAATACACATTCGATCCAGTATGGGTCTGCCAGGTCCTTTAGTGCAAGGTAATGATGAAATTGATAAATTATTAATAGGAAATGTGCTAGAGGTTCCAGAGTTTCATTTAAAAAATCACATCAATAGCAAAGGATTAAAAAAAAGATTTCTTCATCATTTGGCAACAAGCCATAGAAATTATAAAATGATATCTCACCTGTTCCTTTTCTATCCAAACTCTATTACCAGCAGGAAATAACCCTAAAGGTATAAATAGAAATGAAATCTAGCAGATGGATTTAATTTGTTTTACAGAATTTGGGAAATTAAGATATGTACATCATACAATAGGTACATTTTCAGGATTTCAATGGGCAACTGTTTTGAGTTTGGGAAAGGCTGATTCTGTAACCACACATTTGCTAGAAGTTATGGCCATCATGAGAATACCTGTACAAATTAAGACTGACAATGCTCCAACTTATGTCTCTAGTAAAATGAAACAATTTTTTTCTTACTGTAATATAAAGCATATTACAGGAATTCCACATGGCAAGTGGTCATAAGATCAAATTAAACTCTAAAGGATAAGCTAAATAAACAGAAAGGAATAATAAAGACCCTTAGAAATAGACTACATAATGCTTTATTAACTTTGAATGTTCTCAGTGCTAATGAGAAAACAACGGCTACTGAAATGCATTGGACTATAGAAAAAATATGGCTGAGGTAGATAATCTTGTCTATTTCAAAGATGTACTGACCTCACAATAGAAACCAGGCTACATGCTACATTGGGGAAGAGGTTTTGCTTTTTTTTCTACAGGTGAAGAAAAGTTATGGATACCATCAAAATTAATAAAGACTTGATTTGAAGTGAAGAAATGTCATGAAAATAAGACTTGATGGCTCATCTACCCATATAACAGTTCTTTAAGTTGTAAGAAAAAACAAAGTGTTGGGGCAGGTTTTGATTTTGTCTCTACAAAAAACAGAAATACCCATCTTCAAGAAGATGAAAGGCATTGAACATCTACACATCTACAATAGAATGGATGGTTTGCACAAAAATTCACAAGCAAAAGAGTATTGGACCTATTGATACCAATTCAACAGGGTAAAAATATCACTGCTTAACCTCTATATATCTTTATTTGTAAGAGAAGCTGAAGTCCCAGTGTAATTATAACTTAAAGCTGCCTTTAGAGTTGGAGTGTGACTCTCTCCTCTAAACCCAAGCATGCTTGTTAAAGGAAAATGCAAAATCTCTGTATCTTATCAGAAGAGCCACCTGATATGAGACAGAAAAATAACTAAAAATAAGGGACTATTCTATTATTACTAATTCTGTGCTGAATAAATATTTATCTATTTAGCTTCCTTACATTTTGTTGTATTTTAGTCTCTTACCAGTTTTCTGCAGTGATCCATAACAATGCCTAAATGTGAACTTGAAGTATACAAAAGAAAGATGGGGCCCTACAATGATGATTTCACCTAGACTATGACAAAGCCACTAGGCTGACAAATACCAATCAAAGATCAGATCTGGACTACAAACTGCTCAGGTCAATTTCAAGGTGGCTAGCTGAGATGAACCAGCTTCACAAACTACTCTAAACAGATCTAAAGAAAAGAGCTGGAATTACAAATACAAGCATAACCAACACAATCCAAGAGATGGAAGACAGAATCTCTGGAGTGGAAACTCAATAGCAGAAATTGATATATTAGTCAAAGAAAACACTAAAACCAATGTTCAGGAAATCTGGGACACCATGAAAAGACCTAACCTGAGAATAATAAGAATAGAAGAAGAAGAATACCAGCTCAAAGGCACAGATAATGTATTCAATAACATCATAGAAGAAAACTTTCCCAACCTAAAGAAGAAAATACCTATAAAGATACAAGAAACTAACAGAACATCAACTAGATTTGACACCCCCCAAGAAATTCAGCTCCCCACATAATAATCAAGCCACAAAACACACAGAACAAAGAAAAAAATTAAGAGCTGCAAAAAAAGAGAAAAGGACCAACTTACCTATAAAGGCAATCAGAATAACACCTGACCATTCAATGGAAACAATGAAAGCAAGAAGGTCCTGGTCAGAAGTTATACAGACATTAAAAAAGCATGGCCGCCAACCTAGACTACTATACCCTACAAAACTAGCAATCACCATAGATGGAGTAAACAAGATGTCTCATGACAAAGTCAGACTGAAACAATACCTATCTACCAATCCAGCACTACAGAAAGCATTAGAGGGGAAACTCCAACCTAAGGATCCCAGATACACCCATGAAACCATAAACATTCAGTAACCCCACAGAAGAAAAACCCAGAGAAAGGAAACACATATAAGCTACTACCAAAAACAACAGGAAATATCAATTAGTCGTCACTAATATCCCTTAATATCAATGAATTTAATTCACCTATAAAAAGACACACACTAACAAGATGGATACAAAAACAAAATCCATCCTTCTGCTGCATACAAGAAATGCACCTCAAGCTTAAAGACAGAAACAGGCTCAGAGTAAAGGGTTGGGAAAAGATTTTCCAATCAAATCGGCCTAAGAAACAAGCTGGTGTTGCCATCCTAATATCTAACAAAGTAAACTTCAAAGTAAAATCAATTAAAAGAGACCAGGATGGACACTACTTAATAATCACAGGAAAAATTGATCAAGATGAGATTTCAATCCTGAATATTTATGCCCCTTACATAAAAGCACCCATCTATGTAAAAGAAATACTACTTAAACTCAAATCCCACATCAACTCTCACACCCTTATAGTGAGAGACTTCACTACCCCACTTTCACCCTTGGATAGGTCAACCAGACAGAGACTCAACAGAGAAATAAGAAGTCTAAAAGAGGTTATGATGCAAATGGATTTAATAAATAGTATAAAAGCTTCCACCCAAACACAAAGGAATATACATATTTCTCAGCACCACATGGAGCTTTCTCTAAAATTGACCACATAATTGGTCATAAAGCAAATATCAATACATACAAAAAATGGAAATAATTCCTTGTATCATATCATATCACCAGGGCCTAAAGTTAGAGTTCAACAACATCAAAAATCAAAGAAAGCCTACTAACTCATAAAAACAAAGCATCATTCAACTGAACAACCTCTGGTCAAGGAAGAAATTAAGAAAGAAACCAAAGTCTTTCTACAATTTGACTAGAAAATGAGTCCTCAAAGTACCCAAACTTATGGAACACAATGAAAGCAGTCTTAAGAGGAAAATTCATAGCACTAGATGCCTATATGAAAAACCTAGAAAAATCCCACACTAGAGAACTAACAGCACAGCTGAAAGCCTTAGAACAATTAGAAGCGAACTCACCTAGAAGGAGTAGATGGCAGGAAATAATCAAACTTAGAGCTAAAATTAATACAATTGAAACAAAAAAAGAACAATACAAAGAATCAATGAATTAAAGAGTTGGTTCTTTCAGAAAATCAACAAGATAGATAAAACCTTATCCAAACTAACCAAAAAGCAAAGAGAGATTATCCAAATCAACAAAATCAGAAATTAAAAGGAGGATATAACAAAAGACCCCCCAGAAAATCCAGAGAATTATCAGGTTATACTTTGAAAATCAATACTCCACAAAAATGAAAAACCTAGAAGAAATGAAACGCTTTTTGGACAGGTATCATTTAATAAAATTAAATAAAGATTAGATTAAATACCTAAACAGACCTATAACCCTAAAGGAAATTGAAGCTGTCATTAAAAGCCTCTCAAGTTAAAAAAAGCCCAGGTCTAGATGATTTCAGTGCAGAATTCTACCAGACATTCAAAGAAGAATTACTATCATTACCCCTCAAATTGTTTCACACAGTAGAAACTGAAGGAATATTGCCAAACTCTTTTTATGAGGCCACAATTACCCTAATACCCAAGCCATACAAAGACACAACATAGAAAGAGAATTACAGACCAATTTGCCTCATGAATATGGATGCAAAATTTCTCAACAAAATTATGTGAAACCATATGCAACAACATATAAAAAATATCATCTACCATGATCAAGTAGGTTTCATCCCAGAAATGCAGGAATAGTTCAACATATGTAAAACCATACATGTCATCCATCATATAAACAAACTGAGGCTCTGTTTTTTGTGGAACTTTCAGGAGGTGTGACCTATTGAGAAGTGCTCACTTAGAGTGCAGGCCTTGAGAGCCATATTCCAGCAGCACTTCTTGTGCTGGGTTTTCCTCTTCCCAGTCTACAAAGATGTGAACAAGCAGCCTCATAATTGTCTACCACACCTTCACTCCATGACACTGTAAATCAAAATCCTCCTTCTCACAAACTACTCTCATTGGGCTCATGTCACAGCAATGGAAATGAGAACTGACTGAAATAGTGTTTAAGGGACCCAAATGACATTACCTGCCTTTGCTTCATAGGAGCAAGAAACAGCTCCTGACTGACTCTAGTTTGAGTTTAGTGAGAAAAAAAAATTAAAGGAAAAGTTTGGTAGGAAAAAAAGAAGTGAATTTGGGTGGCATTCATAATCTAAACACTTTAAGAGATTTTCTTGGGCCTTAATAAAAACTACATGTTATTCTATAGAATGGATCTTATTTGCTTTTTGTTTAGAAACAAATAAAAATAGCTGAATTATTAATGTGAAGCAAATTGGTTATTGTACATTTAAAGTCAGTTTTTTATTTCATGCATATATCTGTATTAAGATCTTAAGGGTATTTTACTGTGGATTATGTTGCAGTTGTAATGGCATCTAAGGAACCATCAAAGAAATGTTTAGTGTGGTTTAGGGAGAAAAAAGAATTGTTCAAATACAATAAAACAAATGAATCTGTGGAGTGATGGGTAAGGACCAGCAGGCTCCTCTCGCTTCTCACACCAACTGCAGACTTCAAGGTTTGTCAAGGTCATTCTCAGTTCTAATCATTCACCAGAACTCCTTGAAAATTGTTATAGTCACGAATATGGTTTATTATAGAGTAAGGTGCTCTGGGTTTCCAGCAATGGAGCTCCTGAATCTTCTTCCTATAGGCTGATGAACACGGTTAACTCTTGACAGAAACAACAGATAGAACCCTGAGATACTGCCAGTCTCAATGTTTCTTTGGTCCTGTTGTTATTGTGGGGACATGGCTTACTGTACACATGGCTGATCTTTGCCCCCAATCTTTCCAGAGGGAAAGCAGACTCCATGTGGTTCAAGGCCTCCATCATATGGTCTGACAACCCCCCACTGCACATTTATTCTAAGGAAGCTTCAACTCTACTTCTCATACATTTTATTATCAATACCAATGTTATCATAAGACCTATTATATATTAGAATGGGATCAATATGCTATATCATATTATGGCTATTGAATAACTCTGTTCCATTACAGAACAAAAATCCATAAAACTATAGAATTCTGTTGTTCTTCAAAACATAATTGACCCTGGCCCACATGCTAAGCTTTTTTTTACAGATAGTTGCTATTAAGTTGACCATAGTTGATTCTAGGATCTAAGTAAGCAATCCAGTAGGACAAAGCCACTCTCTCCACCTCACTTCATAAAGTTTTACTAAGACCATTTTCTACAATGTGCTATCCAATAACCCAACCTCCCTTCCTCCTGTACAGAGGACATGGGTCCAATGCTTCCTATGTCTGATAGAAAACAATATTGTAGAATATCTTATTTTGATCTATTCTTGAAGCAACGATAATCTTAGTACATTAAGATAAATTACAAGTTTTCCTATAGGAACTCCATAGACTGGAAAGCCGTAAGATTCCCATGGTGTGCATTCTGGATCCCAACACCCAGAATGAAGAGACATTCTTCTGTGGTTACTCAGTTCCTTCTATTAAAATGTTTAAGATGACATGTTGGATTAGGATTCAACTTTTCCGATACTAGATCAAAATATATATTATATTCATAACTGGCATTAATGGTTTGAGCTCATTGACAAGCTGACTCTAGAAGTTTCTGTCTCTCAATAGGGCTCACTTCAGACCAAAGCATGGTTGTCTCAAGGTATCCACCAAGGCATCTTTTCTGGAGTGGGAAGCCTCTCTAAACTCTGGCAGGGAGAGAAGAACATAGTGAAACAGTCCAAGAGAAACAGCTGGAAGATAAGTCATTTCCATTCTTACTGTTCATCCCATGATATAAAAGTGTCTGCCATGGAAAGGAAAGGCTCAAAGTTCAGCCATAGGAAGTTCACTGATACAGTAAAGGCTTCATAGGAAATTCTAGCTGACTACCTCAACTTCCCCAGTTGTGCTAGTGTTGTGAGAGCCCGCTTTGATGTTATCTCTGTCTACTGCTATCTGTTTGCTTAGGAGACTCACCACAGGGAACCTGGTGTGTGTGGGAACTTCAGCCGGCTGTCTCAAAGGGCTTGCCCCATTTCCCCAAACATCCATCACTCATCTCAGATCTTTTGCCTTCTGTATACAGAAGTACTTCTTCCAATCATCTCATTCTGAAGTGCTTTTCTTCCAGTGCCACAGTTCATGAACATAAACTCAGCTTGTCTCATGAAACAAGCCAGAAGCTCTCTCTGCTCAGCCCTTCCCTGGCTCGTAAGTCAAAAGTATTTTCCATCCTATACATTGTCACTGTATAACAGCCTGGATACTGTTAAGGTACATTTGTCATGTCAGTAATGCTGAATTCACCACACATAGGTTGAAGTGGTGGTCACAACTAAATAAAACGTGAGGTAGTTATGCCTAAGGCCTCCCATAGCCTTCTTCATTGAAGGGAAAGCAGTGGACTGCCTTCTGGTACCATGACTAGAATCAAGAATCAACACCAAGAATCCATTGTTCTTTCCTACTCTATTTGATGGACTTTATATTCACAACACAAGAGTGGTATGTGTTTGTGCAGAATGAGCTATGGTGTATCAGGAGCATCATCACTATTTTTATCCATTAAAGTGGAAAATCTGTCTAAACAACTGATCATCCAAATTTTTATGTACACAGTGATCCAGCAGCTTGTATACCACATGGTCTGCAGCAGAGTTGGGAACAATTTCCAGAAACTCCTTCCCCAAAGGTAAGCTATGTAATAATGGAATCTGAAAAATGAGAGTCAAAAGATTCTTGCACATGTTTAGAGTTCTGTCCATTCATTTACCATCAGTTCTGCTCACCATTGTATTGTATGAGCAGCACTTCCCAGAGCAGAAATACTCAACTTTGCAGCTCATGTTCAGCTTTGTCAAGTTATTGAAGATAAGGTGGTACAGACAAACTTAAACCTGCACCTTCTGAGTATACCTATACTTCTAATGCTATATATATATATATATATATATATATATATATATATAAATGTATAGATGGTGTGCCACATATACATTATATATACATATGTATATATAAGATAACACAACATGAGATTAAATTGAACACAAGAGAAACTGGTGCAAGCCATGATAAACAGATATTGGAGACTATTACCAGCTCAAAACAGAATATTGATAGTAAACATTTTAACATGTTAAAAAGTACACTTTAAAATAACCACATAAAGTACAGTACTATAAATACATAAAGCACATAGATTGTTTATTAACCTCATCAAATATTATGTACTGTACCTATTTGTACATTCTCTAATTTTTTGAGTGGGAAAGCTCCAAGTTCACTTCCACCAGAATCATCCAGATAAGTACTGTTATTTCTCCAAGAACCCACCATGGCTAAAGCATTATTAAGGTGGTAGAAATTTTTTAGGTCTGTTATATGCTCACCCACAGGATAGGTACTCAGTTGTTGGCCAATGAATGTGCTGCTATATGGTATATAACTATACTGGATTTCTCTCGTTACAATATTGCATGTATTCGTTTGTAACAACCACTGATATTTCACCTTCTTTCCATTTGACATTTATTTCTACTTCAAAGAATGTTTAGGGAAAGCCTTTAATCACCTCACACGAAGTCTATTCAGACATTTCAACTTAGTCTAGATTTTCTCATCCATCCATAGACACTGTATGCTTCTGTCTTCCCAGTATAACTGATGGCCTGGGAAGATGTCATCAATAGACTGAGAAGCACCGGTCACACACTAATATGCCCTAAAGTTCTTCTGCTCCCAATCATGAAGTCATCTTACGCACAGTATGAATATGACCTTGGGTCCTCAGCTAGGGATTCATTGATTGACAGGATCCTGCTTCATCGCATAAATGTTTATCTCAATTACTGTGAAGAAACACCACTCAGGCGATTCTGATTGTCATCTTTGCCTCCAGCTTTTCTGAATCCTCAGAAGTGTGGGGGTTATTAACTTGCTTTTTGGTTGTTGTGTTAGAACTCTGAGAAAAAATAACATGTGTAAGACAGAGTTTATTTGGCTTATATTTCCAGGTCACAGTTTATCAATGAGGAAAATCAGGGCAAGAACCTGAAGCAGAATGCACAGAGGAAGACTACACACTGGCTTTCTATTTGGGTCATAGTTAAGTATATTTTTGTGTGCAGCTTAGGATTAACTGTCCAAGAACTGGTGTGGCTCAAATTGAGTGGGGCCCTACTGCATTAGCAATCAGGACAACCCCTCTGAGACATACCTTCAGACCAAGCTGAAGTAGGCAGTTCAACTGTGCCTTCTCAGATGACCCTAGGCTATGTAAAGCTGACAGTTAAGGGTAACGAGGGTATCATAGGGAGAACAAACATGTTTAAACATTGGAGAAGTGGGAAGAACCCCTATGGACCCCTCTAACCTTCAGCTGTGAAGTTTAAAGGCCATTGTTTCAATCAGTTAGTATCTGTTTTAGTCATTCCATTTCTTTTCTCTCTCTATTTTTTGAATTTTTTATTTTTAAGATTATAATTTGATTTCCTTTTCCTTTTCCATGTTCTCCCTTCAACTCTCTTTCTTCAAATTCATGGCTTCTAATTTTTTTTTTTTACTGCTATAACCTGCAATTAAGAAGCATACAAATATACATATATATATATCCAAATATAATGTTTCATCTATAAAATGCTACCTATATATGCTTTCAAGGCTGGCAATTTGGCTCTGGACAATCAGTGGGTATGCTCTTCCTTGAGGAGGGTCACTTCTCCAGTTATCAGCCTTCCTAACTTGTCTATAGTTCTCTGTACAGGGCTTTTGTCCATCCAGTTTGGCATGTTTATTGGTGTCATCCCTGTTCTGCTCACATGTAGGCAGTCATGTTAATGACACTATGGTGTAGCTTCTGACATTTCTAGGAGACACAATCTCACAGAAAATTCCCTGGTCTTCAGTGATCCCTGAGCCTTAGATGAATTATTCAGTCTATTAAATTTGAAGAAATCTTTACAGGAGTCAGTTTCCTTTGCTTTTCCTCATTTTCGTATGAATTATTCTAAGTTTTTAGTATAAGGAAAGCCGGTAAGATAAGATGAAACACAAATCTGATAAATATTCTCAGGCAGTTGCTTGATTCTGGGTTGTAATGCTACATAGAACACCAGTGGAAGAGGAGCCCTGAGCCACAGTATTTGTCATAGCTTGAAAAGGCACATCATCAATGAGTGAACATTCTAGTCATGATGAAAGAAATCCAACAGGTCTTGCATACAAAGCACAACAGCCTAAAGTGTTCTACTTGACATAAAAGGGAGCAGTCCCCCTTCTCAGAGAAATCTTAAATTTCAGTGACTTTTATTCATTCGGTAGGAAATCTATTCTTACTGTATATGTAGGTCATTCATACTTGCCTCCCAAAAGTTCAGTGGACAGTTGAGTCTTTTTTTTTAAAAAAAAAAAAACTTTTTATTATTATGTGAATTAGTATTCTGCCTGCATGTGTGACTGTGTAAGGGTGTCAAATCTTGTAATTACAGACAGTTGTTAGCTGTCATGTGGATGCTGGGAATCGAACTCAGGTCCTCTGGAAGAACAGTCAGTGGTCTTAACCACTGAGCCATCTCTCCAGCCCCAGTTGAGTCTTATATAAACCCACGCAAGCTCTTTCATTCTGCAGCATTAAAAACCAAACCTTTGTCTCTTAAATGGGTCACTCACAAGCAATTTTAGTAATTGCTTTTAAGAAACTGGTGATACCAATGCAGAAAATAAATAATTTCTTCATGGGACATCACTGGTTATTTTAGTTCTGTGACTTTGCCCTTCCCTATCGAGGTATGAACCCGCCATGAGATATGTTTTAAATGAGGTTTATTTTGTGAGAATCACTTACAAAACAGTGGAGGTTTTAAGAGGAAGTGAAGGGATAACCACACGCTGCACCATACAACTCCCATGCCACCTGCCCGGCACCACGCACTTCCTGGAAGCCCCACCCCATCGCGAGAGCTCCCGGCCCTGCTACAGAGAACGCCTGCTTCCTGTCTCTCTCCAGGAGTTGTCCGAAGCTTGTTCTCGTTGGTCACGCCCCTCTTGGCTTCAGATTTCCCACTACACTTCCCAACATGGGATCTTCCCACTGACAATTTATCCTACAGTTACCATTGCCATCTAATGCCCCAATACTTTCCTTTGGTAGGAAGTAGCCCTACAGCTTTATAGTAAATAAGAAATATCTTGACCCTGATATAAAAATCAATATTTCCCTAACATTCTCTTGTCTGCTCTCCCTATCCTTTTTCATTTTAGCCCTTTAAGATAACAATAGTAAAGAGATTTTAAATTTATCATGTAGCTTATTCTTCTACCTTTTTATGTATCTAAAAATCTTAACTCCTTGAGAACTAGATCCATCTCTAAATTCCATTGACAACTGTTACTTGTTGTAACTACTATATACATACAGATGGATGCCTGTGTGGTCCTAATTATGCATTGTGGACAGTCTCCTAAGTGAAGATGATGCCAACCTATAAACTAATCATACTTTGAGTGCTCAATTAATTATTTAAGAGTCTGTGGTTCATCAAGCACACTCTCTGTTTCTTTATAAACCATAGAGCAGAATTGAGGGAATGCTATAGAGTTATACTTTTAATGTCAACTGTGAAGTTACAGGTCAAGTCTACAGAACTACCGTAATTTTTATATAAAATACAAGTTCAGGTATTCTCTGGACTGCACTCAATTTTAACAAAATAATTTTATTTGGAGAGTGATCTGAAACTATTAACAACAAACCAGCCAAATATTTTCTTAGATTTTTAAGGGTCTAACATCTACATTCATAATGTACTGTTTACTACATGTCAGACCTGCCTGCACCCAGTTATGACCAATGTTTTTTATAAATGTTGACATTACCTTGCTTTATTGACAAAAAATTACAACAGAAAAGATAAACACATCATTTTATAGCAAGCATATTTTATTGATATCTTCCTTCTTAAACATTCTTTGGTTATCTTTCTAGCATCCATTCTTCCTGATGCTTGTGAGAACTTTACCTACTTTTGGATGCTCTGTTGTATTTTCATTAGTCAGAAAAAAAAATCTCAAGAATTTTCCGTGTAATACTGGAAGATTTTTTTTTCTGTTTGATGCAGAAAAACTAAGAATGTATGAAATAAGACACAAGGATTGCAGGAGGCTGTCTTCACACCAAGCATAGCAAGCCTCAAGGTGACACCAACATTAAATAACAAAAACAAGAAAATGCAAAAAGGACACAGTGTAGTCTTGACTCCAGAGAAGTGTTCTCATGCCCATTCTGTGGCTGTAATAAAATAGTAAGAACAAAAGCAACTTGTGGGGGAGCATTATTTGGCTTTGGCTTATATTCTGAGGTCACCATCCATGGCTAAGAGAACTCAGGGAAGGAACTCAAGCAGTAACTTGAAGCAGAAACCATGCTTGCAGGCCCAACTCCAGCTTACTCAGCCTCATTGAGCTCATGTTCTTTTGCTTCCTTATATATCCCAGTCTCATTTTCCTAGAGAATGGTACAGTTCACAGTGGGCTGGGCCCTCCCGTATTAATTAGCAATCAAGACAATCTCTCACACACAAACCCATTGACAACAGACTCATTTAAGACTGCTTCTCCCCAGGTGAGTCTAGGCTATCAACTTGACAGTAGTGCTGACTATAAAAAGAAACAGTAAGGAGAGGTGTGCAGATTCCGACACCCGGACCACCCATCCAGAGAGTCCCTCGCCGGAACCGGAGTCAATCCCTAGGGTCTGATTTCAGACTCTCCCTAGCAGACAGGTGCTAGGCTTTAGCTGTGAGGGGCTCCTCCAGCGACCCCTAAAAGAAGGGACATCCCATGGCTGGGCCCCACCTCCAGGGCTTCATCAGAGAAGGACTGAGGCCTTTGAAATTCAGACACCTGTTCAGAGCAGAGTCAGAGATCAAGCAGACCCTTTGCACAGAGCAGACAGGAGACACACAAGCCCTCTTATGGCAACTGACTATGAGCTGACTAATTGTGAACCACTGAAGCCATGGGCAGACGCCAGTGCAAAAATATATATAACATATATATATATGCTCTCTGCGGCGTCCCAGCGCACTCTGGAGCAGGGGCAGCTGAACTCTGCACCTGGCCACACCCACAGCTCCTGCTGCTGCTGAGGGTATCTGCAAGGATCCCTACCGCGACCCCGAACTGAGTGAACTGAGCAAACTAACTGCAGGGGTCTCTGAGGGGCGGATTCGAACCCTGACCAGAGGTGAGGAGGGCTCGG